>JACXGM010000480.1:0-72876 GCA_016801145.1 Umbra pygmaea
GCAACTGAAAAGAACGTACTGTAGCAATGAAATCACCATATAGACTAATTTAAATGAACTTTGTAAAATATATATTATTGAAAAATATATTAAATAAAAAAATATATTAAAGAAGTACAAAAATACATTTCTGATTCTGATTATCTTTGGGCCTGCAGAGAAGGCCTTGCAGGCCCTGACGGCCCACCACTGTGTATACAGGAGATGCAGATGAATTTGCATGCAACAAAACATAAACAGATTAGTAGTTATTTATGAGTCCTCACTAAAATAATATGATAATGCAGTATAAAAATAAACTTGTTGTAAGTTCTGTAAGTTCTGATAAATAACAACAACAGCAAAATATAAACTATATACAGTATTTGAGGTTGTGTACTGAATCAGTCAGTCCTCAATAGCTCCAGTTCAGCAAAGGCAGGTTTTTATTTTATTTTTTAAATATTAATTTATCAGCCATTATAATTGCCGATACCCATAGTTTGTAAAATGCCTAATATCAGCCGATAATATTGGCCGGCCGATATATTGTTCGGGCTCTAGGCTGTTTATAAAGTTTTTCACAATGCCCGTTGTTGTCCTGCACTGTAAAAAAATACTATTGTTTTTACAGTAAAGAAACATCTCAGTAATAGTAGGAATAAAGATAATGACTTAGTTTTTATTAGGCTTGAAAAGTAAAGAAGATTATTTTTATTATTTAATAATGAAACACAAAGTGATCAATGCAATGAAATGAATGCTCAAAGCACAAATTATATAAATACATTTTTCTGAAAAACATAACGTGCAGCAAATCATTCTTTGAAATCTTATAGAATGTTGTCTGTTATGTATATTTTACAGTTTATTTCCATTATAAAACAAACAGCGCAAGATTATATTTAACATTGTATGAATGTATTTTTAACAGAAAAAAGATGCAAAAATTAATGTTTTGGCTGATAAATACATTTACGATGTTTCACTGTAACTGACACTGTATTCAACCTATTTTGACTTTAAAGTCTTTTACTATCATGATTTGACAGTTTCACCGTGAAATCCACACACATTTTTTACAGTGTGCACAATGCCGTTTGTTACCCATTTTTGTCTTGCAAAGTGATAACAAATAACAAACATTTCAGTCTGTGCAGGGGGAATTTTAGAATTGTTCTAGTTTTATGATTATTGTGGATGTTGGTGAATTTAAATTGAATTAAAAAGAGGCATCTGCTTCGTTGCAGCAACGCTTGATCTGACAAAAAACATAGACTTGTAATTTTACGCTGCTTTAAACGAAACGATGGCTTTGCACAAACCTTGTATCATGTTTCACAGATGTAACTTGGCAATCCCTTCTGAGTGTTAATGACTTCATTAGTTTTAACCACTTAACATATCGCCCTATTGGTTCTGTCAGTCAAATCGGAATTTCAAGTTCTATAATTAACCTCTACTTCTCCTCTCTCCTTCCCTCCAGACTCCCTGCAGTTCTCTGTCTCTGAAGAGGAGGTTCCCCCTGAGCAGCAGCACTGTGAGCAGGAGTGGAGCCCCAGTCTGGGACAGGAGGACCGAGAGCCCACACAGATTAAAGAGGAACAGGAGGAACTCAGTACCAGTCAGGAGGAAGAGCAGCTTGAAGAGATAGACAAAGAAATCCCAGAGTTCAAATTCAGTCCCTCCTGTGTGAAAATTGAATGTGATCAGGAGGACCCAGAGCCCACACAGATTAAAGAGGAACAGGAGGAGTTCAGGATCAGTCAGGAAGAGCAGCTTGAAGAGGTGGACAGTGATGTCCCAGAGTTCAAATTCAGTCCTTCCTGTGTGAAAAGTGAATGTGATCAGGTGGACCCAGAGCCCACACAGATTAAAGAGGAACAGGAGGAACTCAGGACCAGTCAGGAAGAAGAGCAGCTTCAAGGGATTTTAGATACGAAAGACTCCATATTGATTCCTCCCTGTGTGAAAAGTGAATGTGATCAGGAGAACCCACTTTGGTCCTTGATGCCTCCCCAAACCCAGACTGAGGAGAACAAAGAGAGTGACTCTAAACCAGTGGATCTCAAGCCTGCTGGCACAGTGACCTACGTACAGGATCTTGACATTTTGTGTGTCCCTTCAGATATTCAAAACAATTCCACCAGTCACATCTCAACTGACAAGCAGGTCCCAACCACCTGTAAGGAGACGTTCAATGGAGAAAATTTATTTAGCTTCGGTGACTGTGTGAATGAAATACCACACAATAATACTCACACAGGAGAGAAATCATTCAGCTGTGTTGACTGTGGGAAATCGTTTATTCACATATACAGCTTAATTGAACATACAAGTATTCACACTGGAGAGACACCATTCAGCTGTGGTGAATGTGGGGAAACATTCAATCACAGGAAAAGCTTTATAGAACATACACGTATTCACACTGGAGAGAAACCGTTCAGCTGTGGTGACTGTGGGAAAACATTCAAACACAGGAACAGCTTAATTGATCATACACATATTCACACTGGAGAGAAACCTTTCCGCTGTGGAGAATGTGGGAAAACATTCAAACATATGAAAAGCTTATTCAAACATACATATATTCACACTGGAGAGAAGTCATTCAGCTGTGGAGATTGTGGGAAAAAATTCACTCACAGGACCAGCTTAATTGATCATACACATGTTCACACAGGAGAGAAACCATATAGCTGTGGCGCATGTGGGAGAACCTTCAGTCACAGGACCAGTTTAATCAGACATACCCATATTCACACGAGAGAGAAACCATTCAGCTGTTGAGAGTGTGAGAAAACATTCAGTCACAGGAACAGTTTGAACAGACATTAATTTATTAAGACTGTGGCAAAATATTAAGTTGTGACTTCAGGGTAAAGGGGACCTAGTCAAAAGTAAACACACATAATCCTGTGGAGCCTGTGGGAAAACTTTCATTTGCAGGGACAACTTCATTTTACATCAAGTATTCACACAGGAGAGAAACCCTGTGACTGCTCACTCTGTGATCATTCAATAGTAAGGCACATATAAATAGAGTGAGAGTAAAACATTTTTTGTGCCATTCCATTCAGTTTGTAATTAAATAATTTCCTTACAAATGTTTGGATAGAAACATTAGTCTTTCTCTATTGTATATTCACTTTTGTAAAATAAAAACTAACTTCCTTGTACATTCATTGTCTTGAACCACTGTACTTTTGTTTGCGTTTTTAAATATAAACATGAAAGGCACAATAGTGGATTTCTAGCTTTGCTTAGTTTCCTATCCAAAATAAACTCTTGTAATTGTTAAATGATGAACATCTGCATAAGAAACATAGTAAATGTAACACATTAAAAAAGATAAAGCTGCATTTTATTACATTGTTGTAAAATAATGATCAACTATAGTTACTTTGGTAACAATTTATTTGAAGTTGTGTGCATAATAGTGACATGACGCAGTGTTGGGCAGTAATGTGTAACTTAGTAATATATTACTGTAATATCATTGGTTTCCCCAGTAACGAGAGATGTAAGGGATTACAATTTTTAAAACCATAATAAAATTACAGTTAGTAATCCAAGTTCCGTTACTGCATTGTCATAATGCAATCTTTTTTTTCTATTTATGATTAAGTTAATGCTCGACAGGTAGCCTAGGTGCTGGCAGGTTACGTTGGCTGGTAACCAAAAAGCTAAACGAAGGATGGATGAGGCGGAAGGGGCAAACTTTCAACAGGTCAAAGTATTGACATTATTTTAAATATGTCTCAGTCAAAGATGCAAAGAACATTGTCGTCTGTTGTACCCTTACAAAAACATGAATTTCACATGTAAAATTCATGTTTTTGTAAGGGTACAACAGACGACAATCCACATGTGTTCACATGTAAAATTCATGTTTTTTTTGTACAGGTAAAGTTTGTGCGAGTAGCAAAACGCTTTCAACCGCTATAAATACAACGTCTAATTTGCAATGTGAAACTTACAGCGTGAACGTAGCCAAATTAAGAAGCTGGACATGATATCAGCCTAAATGTGATGTTATCAAAAATTTTATAACACTATTGTTATCAATAGTGAAGAAGTCGGGAGAGACTGTCGCTTTATTCTTGTTATATAGACTGTATCCCCTCAGGATTGACAGGCTGCAGTGTTTGGAGTTATGCAGTTTTGCTAATTGTTGACTCCTGTAAGTTTAATGGATTCAGTTCTAAAAAGAGCTGGCACATTTTCAGAAGAGGAATTAACAAATCTAACATAGTAATATAAAGAGTAATATAAATCATTACTTTTGATAACAAGTAATAAGTAAAGGAATATTATTACTTTTAAAAGGACTAAAAAGTAGGGCTAATTTATTACATTTCCTGTGTAATTTACCCAACATTGCATGACACAAGAAGGAATCATTTTGTCATTGTAGGTGTAATTCTGTCAATTGTCATTATTATGCAAGGTTGACATTATTTATGATGTCTTTGTCATGACATCTTGACATAAACCAAAACAATATACACTACAAAACTTGAATTTCTTAAAATATAATAAAAAATGTACAACAATAAATTTGCCCTAAACCCCTAAATTGGTCCATTACTTTGAAAGTTCAGATGTAGACCATTGAAAAATGCCTGAATATCTGTTTTTAGTGGGACCCCGTAATATTCAGTTTAAGCACATTTTAAGGGAACATTGAAGTTTTCCAATTAATCATACCTTGATTTATATTTCTGGAAAATTTCTTCCTAGTTGTGTTTTGTTACCCACTCATCACATCTTAATTTCTTTTTTATTACATATCCCTTATTATAAAAATAAGGACTAATTCAGGGATTAAGAAGTTATGTAACTTAAGTATTCTATTTCTGATTATTTGTTTTCTTCACTTTTACCAGCTGGTATGCTTAGATTTTTACCATCTTCCCTACAAAAAACAGAAGTTGAACTCTGGGAACTGCAGAAGTTGAACACTGGCTGTGGCCCAGCGGCGACCTCTGGCTGTGGCCCAGCGGCGACCTCTGGCTGTGGCCCAGCGGAGACCTCTGGCTGTGGCCCAGCGGCGACCTCTGGCTGTGGCTCAGTCTCTGTAGGCCCAGTCTCTGTAGACTCAGGTGGACTGGACCACATGGCCTGAAGCAGGTCAGTAAAGCCCTCATATGAATCCCGAAGCGGGCTTCCACTTATCCAAAGGGACTGTGTGAAATCCAGGACCTGGCCTGACAGGATTGCCATTGTTCCTTACCTATATTCTCAATGGTTCGCCTATTTTTTACAGCTACAGTACTGTTACTCTGTCCTTTTGCCTCCTCTTCACTAGTTACATTCCTCTGACTAGCTGGCAGCACTTTCTGCAGAGGAGTCTAAACAAAGGCATGGATAATCCACAATTTATTTTAAACAATAGTTTGTAGCATACAGAATAATCTGATTTTGGAGAACCTAGAGATTAACTGCTAGCAATCTATCCTATCTGGGTAACTTAAACTTTCATATTTTGTCACATTTACATAGCTGCCAACTCTCACGCAGTGCACATGTGACACACGCATTTGATTGGTATCACACGCTCACATACTACATCTTGGCAGAAATTGGATTTAGATGAAGATGCAGACATTGGTTTCTTAGTGTGTTGGGTTTCCATATTGTGTCTCATCTGGGGTGTACTCCGGTTCCATTCCTAGAATGTTAGGTTCAACAATGTATGCCACATTGGCTCACATTTTATGGCATTCCTCTGCAAGTGGTTTAAACTGTTATGCCTTTGAAATCTTGCTAATAAAATCAACAAAAGGACATGGGCTGTTTCTCAATACCAAGAATGCAAAGAATGGACTTGTGTTCTTGGGGAGAACGCTCTTGCTAGTTGTTCTTGGAAGAATTAACTCACAAGGTGACGAGCACACAGAACGCTGCTGACAGTTTGAGACGATGTGCTCTTGCTGGTATTGCGCAATAATACAGACGCCGTCTGCAGTCCCCAAACATAACGACAATTATTGAAGATAACAGCCAGGCTTTTTCAGAACGGCAATATGCTATTTTAGCGTTTGTCTCTATGTACGTACATTATCTATATACAGTTGCCTTAAATCAGCACCTTCAATAATATTGGCAAAAAAATGTGATCAAGTATATAGAAATGTTAAGGTATAAAACAGAGTTGGCTCGCTAGCTAACTTACACCCGCAGGCGCTTATGCTTATGGAGACTCACTTACGAAAACGTTTGAGCACATTTTCGATTCGCCATAAAGTTTTTGTAAAAATGGCAATATTTGAAATCTACACAGTTGATTTCTCGCATCAAATGCTCTCAGTGAATTTAGTGATGAAATAGCGTAAGAAATTGTAGCAAAACGACTCTGTATTGACCTGCCTCTCTCGGCTTCCCGGTCCTTACTCGAATGCCGAAATGAATGCTGGGATATTTCTGCTGTCAAGTTCACACAAGTTTCCAACCGATGCATCCTCGGTAAAATGGGCGTGTCAAGAACACTTCCGGGATCTTTAATCGTTCTTGCCAAAATGCTAACTTGTGTATTGGGACAGTACTTGGGCCACAAAAGATGACGTTTCACAAGAACACAAGTACAGACAAGAACACAGATTGAGAAAGGCCCATGGTCTCCTGTGAGTTTTGGCCACCAGCTCATCAAACCTTAAGAGACCTAAAAAAGGTTTTCCACAACAATAACAAGCCAAGGTCAAGGCTTTGCCTGAGGAATTGTTCAAGATACATAAAAAATAACAGGTAACCTCGGAAGAGCTCTACAATCATGGGGAACATAGTGAAAATTATTGGCAAGATGAATGGAGCATGTTATTTTATGTATAGATTACTTGGGTTGTTACCAACATCAGGTAAAAATTTCATGTCAATAGCACCTTTGGAAATATTTTTACTAAGAAAAATGGTGAAGTGTTCAATAATGATTTCTTCTGATGATATATGGTATATATACACACAAACACACCTGTTCATATACTGTAAATATCCAGCACACATTCTGCACAGTAAGTCACTTTTTTTACATTTCTGTGATTTATGATTTATGTACAAAAAAGACATGCACCAATAGACCAGAAAATAAACCTTGTTTGGAGACCTGCTTCTTAGTGGCTAAACTAAGTAAACCATGTTATACTTTAAATGTGCACAATATGTACTAAATGGTGAGTACAGAGTTAATATTAATGTGCACAATACGTACTAAATGGTGAGTACAGAGTTAATATTAATGTGCACAATACGTACTAAATGGTGAGTACAGAGTTAATTTTAATGTCCACAATACGTACTAAATGGTGAGTACAGAGATTATTTTAATGTGCACAATACGTACTAAATGGTGAGTACAGAGTTAATATTAATGTGCACAATACGTACTAAATGGTGAGTACAGAGTTAATATTAATGTGCACAATACGTACTAAATGGTGAGTACAGAGTTAATATTAATGTGCACAATACGTACTAAATGGTGAGTACAGAGTTAATTTTAATGTGCACAATACGTACTAAATGGTGAGTACAGAGTTAATATTAATGTGCACAATACGTACTAAATGGTGAGTACAGAGTTAATTTTAATGTCCACAATACGTACTAAATGTTGAGTACAGAGATTATTTTAATGTGCACAATATGTACTAAATGGTGAGTACAGAGTTTATATAATGGTCATTAAATCTGTCCTGGATGAAAATATTTTTGTTCCTTAAAAATAACTATAGCTGATAATTATTTTACAACATTGTAGTAGAATTTAGCTTTATGTTTTTGAAATGTGTAATTTTTACTGTTTCATTTGCAGATGTTCACAATTTTACAATGACTGGAATTTATTTTAAATGTGAAACTAAGCAAAGTTAGAAATTCACTATTGTGGGTGGCTTCTTATACATTGTGATCAGGCACTGCTATGTTTACATTTAAACACAGAGACATAAAGGCAGTGGTTCAAGACAAAGAATGTACAAGGAAGCTTGATTTTTATTTTCCAAAAGCGAATTTGCAATTGGGAATTACAAACGCTTCCATCCATATAATTGGAAGCAAATTATATAATTATTAAGGTGGATGGAAACAAAAAACCTAAAATGACAAAATGTACAATAGCACTAAAAAGGTTTTACTCTCACTTGAGATGCCTCCCCCCCTTTAACATAACAATTTTTTGGTCAGATTTCCTTGCAAAATAATTCTAAACAAATGTAAATGTAATGGATCTAATTTACCGACATTTGTTTGCTATTTGCATAACATTCTCTAGAGATGTTAAAATGAATTGCTCTACCCATAGGAAAGTCATCCAATGCACCGAATGTGTTCCATTTGTTGCAACCTTTCTAACATTGGCAAAAAATTCACCCATGTAGAAGGAACTATATGATTGTCTAATCTAAATATTTGCCAAGGTTGCAAATGATTTGCCACAGGCCTACTTCCTTTCAATTACTGCACTCTCCATTCTCTATAGTCCTAGGAAGTTGTACACTGTACAGTCATGGTCAAAAGTTTTGAGAATGGCACAAATACAATTTTTTCACAACATCTGCTGCCCTAGTGTTGATGATGGCAATTTGCACCTACTCGAGAATGTCATGAAGAGTGATCAGATGAATTGCAATGAATTGCAAAGTCCCTCTTTGCCATGCGAACAACCTTAGTCCTCCCAAAAAAAACATTTACGCTGCATTTTCAGCACTGCCACAAAGGACCAGCTGCCATCATGTCAGTGATTGTCTCGTTAACACAGGTGAGATTGTTGACGAGGAAAAGGCTGGAGATCACTCTGTCATGCTGATTGAGTTAAAATAACAGACTGGAAGCTTTAACAGAAGTGTGGTGCCTGAAATCATTGTTCTTCATCATTTGCGCAAAAAGGGCTTCACAGGCAACAATATTGCTGCTAGTAAGATTGCACCTAAATCAACCATTTATTGGATCATCAAGGACTTCAAAGAAAGAGGTTTAATTGTTGTGAAGAAGGTGTTTTATTTTTTTATTTTTTAACCTTTATTTAACCAGGTAAGTTGACTAAGAACAATTTCTTATTTACAGCAACGACCTGGGAGCAATTAGGGTAAAGTGTCTTGCCCAAGGACACAACCACATTTGGCTCAGTCAGGAATCGAACTGGCAACCTTCTGACTACAAGTCTGACTCCCTACCATCTGAGCCATCTGCGCCCCAAAGCGTCAGGGCACCCAAGAAAGTCCAGCAAGCGCCAGGACCGTCTCCTAAATTTGATTCAGCTGCGGTTTAGAGCACCACCAGTGCAGAAATTGCAGCAGGCAGTTGTGAGTGCATCTGCATGCACAGTGAGGCAAAGACTTTTGGAGGAAGGCCTGGTGTCAAGAAGAGCAGCAATGAAGCCACTTCTCTCCAGGAAAAACATCAGGAACAGAATGATATCCTGCAAAAGGTACAGTGATTGGACTGCTGAATACATAAGAAAAATATTTATTTAATTGTCTGATGGCTGTTCTTTGTCTTTTTATTTTTTACATAGTGTAATTACACTATCAGAAATAATTGATGATAATCCATAATAGTAAATAAATAATGATTGCTTTAAAGCAAAACAGAGAGAACACAGCCCAAATGTTACACAGCCCAAATGTTATCACAAAATCTTCAGCAAAATCTGAGTAAATGACCCTCTCAGATTGTCGAAAGAACCTGTAGATCAGTGTCTGCTCTTCTTTACCTCATTATTAAATTAATGTGAAGACTTTCTTTTTTGTGGACATTATTTACATGTGCCAGACATTGAGCCTTACTATTAAATGATCTAACACAGAGTGAGCAGCCATAGGGTTTCTCTCCTGTGTGAATACATTCATATCTGTTTAGGCTGCTCCTGTAACTTAATGTTCTTGCACATTCTCCACGCTGAATGGTTTCTCTCCAGTGTGAATACGTGTATGTTTCATTAAGCTTTTTCTGCAACTGCGTGATTTCCCACATTCTTTACAGCTGAATTATTTCTCTCAAGTGTGAGTTTGTGTATGTCTTTGTAAGCTGGTCCTGTGACTGAATGATTCTCCACATTCTCCACAGCTATATGGTTTCTCTCCAGTGTGAATAGGTGTATGATCAATTAAACTTCTCTTGCGACAGAATGTTTTCCCACATTCTCCACAGCTGAATAGTTCCTCTCCAGTGTGAATGCGTGTATGTTCATTTAAGCTTCTCCTGATTTTGAAAGTTTTCCCGCATTCTCCACAGATAAATGGTTTCACTACAGTGTGAATACTTTTATGTTCAATTAAGCTGGATTCGTAAATGAATGTTTTCCCACAGTAACCACAGCTGAATGGTTTCTCTCTAGTGTGTATACGTGTATGTTCGATAAAGCTTTTCCTTTGATTGAATATTTTCCCACATTCTGCACAGCTGAATGGTTTCTCTCCAGTGTGAATACGTGTGTGTTCAATTAAGCTGTATATTTGAATGAAGGTTTTCCCACAGTCAACACAGCTGAATGGTTTCTCTATTGTGTGAGTATTTTTATGTGGGATTACACTACCCTTCAGCCCAAAGGTTTTTCCACAGTCACCGGAGCTAAATGAATTTTCTCCAGTGTACGTTTGCTTACAGGTGGTTGGGAGCTGCTTGACATTTGTGATGAGACTGGTGACATTTTTTTGAATATCTGAAGGGACACAGGGAATGTCAAGATCTTGTACATGTGTCACAGTGTCAAGAGGTTTAAGATCCACTGGTTTAGAGTCACTCTCTCTGTTCTCCTCAGTCTGGGTTGGGGGAGGATTCAAGAACCAAAGTGGGTTCTCCTGATCACATTCACTTTTCACACAGGGAGGAGTCAATATGGAGTCTTTGGTATCTAAGAGCCCTTGAAGCTGCTCTTCCTCCCGACTGGTCCTGAGTTCCTCCTGTTCCTCTTTAATCAGTGTGGGCTCTGGGTCCTCCTGATCACATTCAATTTTCACACAGAAAGGACTGAATTTGAACTCTAGGATTTTATTGTCCATCTCTTGAAGCTGCTCTTCCTCCTGACTGACCATGAGTTCCTCCTGTTCCTCTTTAATCTGTGTGGGCTCTGGGTCCTCCTGCCCCAGACTGGGGCTCCACTCCTGCTCACAGTGCTGCTGCTCAGGGGGAACCTCCTCTTCAGAGACAGAGAATTGCAGGGAGTCTGGAGGGAAGGAGAGAGGAGAAGTAGAGTTTATTTATAGAACCTGATTTACTGATTTGACTGGCAGGTCATATTGAGGGGATTAATTTAACTAATTAAGTTATTAACACTCAGATGGGATTGCCAAGTTACATCTGTGGAACATGATACTGACCGTTCGGTTATATAGCTACCGGTACATGTGCAGTATATGTGCTTCATTATGGTGATGTACTATATACACTCACCTAAAGGATTATTAGGAACACCTGTTCAATTTCTCCTTAATGCAATGATCTACTCAACCAATCACATGACAGTTGCTTCAATGCATTTAGGGGTGTGGTCCTGGTCAAGACAATCTCCTGAACTCCAAACTGAATGTCAGAATGGGAAAGAAAGGTGATTTAAGCAATTTTTAGCGTGGCATGGTTTTTGGTGCCAGACGGGCCGGTCTGAGTATTTCACAATCTGCTCAGTTACTGGGATTTTCATGCACAACCATTTCTAGGGTTTACAAAGATGGTGTGAAAAGGGAAAAACATCCAGTATTTGTCAGTCCTGTGGGTGAAAATGCCATGTTGATGCTAGAGGTCAGAGGAGAATGGGCCGACTGCTTCAAGCGGATAGAAGGGAACTTTGACTGAAATAACCACTTGTTACAACCGAGGTATGCAGCAAAGCATTTGTGAAGCCACAACACGAATAACCTTGAGGAGGATGGGCTACAGCAGCAGAAGACCCAACCGGGTACCACTCATCTCCACTACAAATAGGAAAAAGAGGCTATAATTTGCAAGAGCTCACCAAAATTAGACAGTTGAAGACTGGAAAAATGTTGCCTAGTCAGATGAGTCTCGATTTCTGTTGAGACATTCAGATGGTGGAGTGAGAATTTGGCATAAACAGAATGAGAACATGGATTCATCATGCCTTGTTACCACTGTGCCGGCTGGTGATGGTGGTGTAGTGGTGTGGGGGATTTTTTAGTGGCACACTTTATGCCCCTTAGTGCCAATTGGGCATCGTTTAAATGCCACGGATACCTGAGCATTGTTTCTGACCTTGTCCATCCCTTTATGGCCCCCATGTACCCATCCTCTGATGGCTACCAGCAGGATAATGCACCATGTAACAAAGCTCGAATCATTTCAAATTGGTTTCTTGAACATGACAATGAGTTCACTGTACTAAAATGGCCCCCACAGTCACCAGATCTCAACCCAATAGAGCATCTTTGGGATGTGGTGGAACGGGAGCTTCGTGCCCTGGATGTGCATCCCACAAATCTCCATCAACTGCCAGATGCTATCCTAGCAATATGGGCCAACATTTCTGAAGAATGCTTTCAGCACCTTGTTAAATCAATGCCACGTAGAATTAAGGCAGTTCTGAAGGCGAAAGGGGGTCAAACACGGTATTAGTATGGTGTTCCTAATAATCCTTTAGGTGACTGTATGCTCTTTCTGCTGACGTTTGCAGCTTTTCATCCACTATTGTCCCCAAAAAGTGTACCATTATATATTTGGGAATGTGTGCAGCCCACTGGTTTTGCATCGGGGAATGTCACATTTGACCTTCCACGTTTCGAAGGCCATTCCATGACACACCCACAAACATCTCGAGACAAGACAATGTAAAGTCAACCTAAGCCACAATGACCGATTTGACACCTTTAAAAATATAAAGTACACTTTGATTTGCCCACCCACCGCATGAGAGAAACAGTAATATGGGTTCAATTATATGTTCGTAAATGTGCAAGTGTACAATTTTAACAGTCTTTGCTGCATTGTTTGTGGATGTCATTAGTATGTGGTTGTTAGTTCATAATAATATTACTAAATAAAAATAGTTATAATAAATGTCAATCCTTTAAAAAAACTGTATTTGTTTTATTTTGCCAGTGTGGATAATATTCCTCTTATCTGATTGAGATATAATTGACAGAGGGGTGAAATAAATAAATAAATCTCTATGGTGTAATCTGCTGTGTAGGTCTTCTCTTTTCCTCTGTAAAGTCTTTATTATTAAATTATTCATATACTGATTTCTTTGCACTGTAGTCTGTGTGTTTGAATAACATACTTAGGACCTGCCACTTATCTGAGAGATATGCAGTAGAATTGCTTGTTTTCAATACCATTACTTGGTCTGTGCCCATTTTAAGCAAATGGGTAGCAGTTATAGTATATCCATGCTTAACACAATCCACAAAGAGACAGATCTACTGTGTGCCAAATTTACCAAATAGTCATATTTTACTCTAAACATGAACGATGCATAGACGTTTTGGGGCCATTCAAAACCAGTTTCCTGGGGGAGAATGCCCCCTAGACCCACCCTAGTAGACCCCTATCCATAAACCTCCAGTGGCGTCCCTGGATTTGTTTTTTGGCTAATCATTTGAGGGGCGATTTCTCTGTAATGCATTTCCAAGTGTGTCAATTCTTGAGGCATCATAGCTTTCCATGTTCCTTCTATTTCGGTACATGGTATACCAATTGAAAGCACTGAATCTGTAGTTCGCTGCATTTGACTATATGCTCCATACCCCTCCCCCACAATTAACTGTCCCTTTAAATACGTATCTGAAGCCAAACAATCCGGGAAAAGCCTATCGCGAGTTCCGCTAAATATACAAAAACGAAAAATAAAATTGCATCTACCTATTCTACAGAGTTTTATCTCCGGTTTAATCCGAAGCATTTTACGTGTAGTCCGCAGAATTCTGTGTAGTCGATCTTCCTCCTGGTACTCGTCTACCGTCTTCTCAACGGCATCATCAATCTGTATAGCAGCAGACGTTAAACGCTCATTTAAAAACATATAAAACGACTGTAGTGTAGACATTCTTGGTCGAATTACAGTTGTGTAGCCTTTCGTTATGCATCGAGAAATAAAAACGCAAAAATAAGGTACTTCCGGGTGACAACATTTCAAAGTAGCAGTCCTATATTTATCAAGGGAAAAGTGTCATAAAACTATATTTATTCATGACTAGAAACACACAAAAAAGTATAACCCTACATATACATTAACAATAATTACTCTTTGTTTATATAAGTCTAAATGTGATTTTTCCTGTTTAAATAAACTGATAATGTACAGACCATGTGAATATTAAAACATCAGGTCAACTAAATGCAGCAAGTGCAGATCACTCTGCAGGACAGTATATTACAGTATATTTTTTTGGCTTTATTGCCTTAAATGATTAACCAGCAGTTGTGCTCCTTTTTAGATAAAAACTGTATTTTGAATGCATTTCAGTCTGGCTTCAGACCAGGTCATAGTACAACCTCAGCTGCTACTCTTGTACAAGATGACATTATAAGTAGTATGGATGGAAGGACGCGTTGTGTAGCTCTGTTTATTGATTTATCAAAGACTTTTGACACCCATTACTTTTAAAGAGGCTGTCATCAATTGGACTCGACCTGACTGCCTGTAGATGGTTTGAAAATGATTTAACAAGTAGAAAACAGTGTGTAGCTGCTGATGTAGTTAAATGTGGTTCTCTTGACATAGTGAATGGGGTTCCACAGGGATCAATTCTACGTCCGGGTCCCTTCACCATTTATATTAATAATATCAGTTCAGCTACAAATAACTGTAAATTGCACTTTTATGCAGATGATACTGTTGGTTATGCTATTGCGCCTATGGCCTATGACCATACTCTTTCTGAGCTTCAATCAGCCTTTATAGGCATACAGAATGCCTTTGTTGATTTGAAACTGGTACTTAATGCAAAGAAAACTAAGTATATGCTTTTTTTCATAAAGACGACAGAGTAAACAAGTGATGACGTGTATTTGCACATTGACTGGTGCAATGAAAGAGTGGAGTGGATCTTGCTTTGAGATCCAGTGTTGAGTATGAGGGGTTTCAATTGATTTCTCTGTAAAGGTAAATAAAATAATGTCTTATGTCTATACATCAATGTCTATAATTATTATTTAAAAAAGAAAAGCACAAAACAGGATTCGAACCAACGACCTTCCGAAGGTAAGGCAGAAGGCAGGGACACTACCGCTTCCCTATTCCAAACATATTGTACACAAGACAATTTAAAAGATATGTCTATGCAGCTTTATGTTGCAACAACACATTTTTATCAGTTTTTGCACGAGTCAATCAACTTAAATATTAAAATGTCAGTACTGTTAATCTTAGTTAAAAACTCCCGGCTCCCGGCGCTGTGTGAACGCGTTCATGTGATTGGCTAAAACAAGGGAGATATCTGATTGGTTGCAGATCATTCCCTTTTTAATAAAAAGCATGTGTGTCAAGCCAGGTCAGGGGAGTCTCAAAATTCACACACAATTGCAGTGACGTTCACAGACCGCAAGCAGTTTGTAAATCAAGATATATTTGTGTGTGCATCAGAAATACATTTCTGAATCATGTCCTGTGCATTTCTGAATCTTGTGTGCATTTGTACATTTTGTTTGCCTTTCTGAATTGTGTGTGTATTTGTGAATTTTGTATGCATTTGTGAATCTTCTGTGCTTTTTAAATTTTGTGTGTGCATTTGTGAATTTTGTGCGCATTTGTGTATCCTGTGTGTGTATTTATGAATCATGTGTGGGCATGTATGAATCCTGTGTGTGCATATGTGAATGTAGTGTGTTCATTTGTCTTTATTGAGACTCTTTTAGCTCCATACTGTAGTTATTCAATAATAAAATGAATCCTCAAGAATACAACTTGCCTAATAATTGTACACACAGTGTAGTACCCATTCATTAGCTACTAGTAACTATTTTAGTTACTAGTAACTAATTCAATAGTTACTAGTAACTATTCAATTTGTAATAGTGACACATTGCAAATGTTTCCAATTGTATTCTTTGGTAGCCTGGAAAAATCCAGACCTGTGCTCTCGCGAGAACTCTGGATTTCCAGGGTAATTCTTTGGGGCTTTGCTATACAGATATTTACTACAATAGTTGGTAGTATCTGTTTTAATTGTACTAGTAACTATTCATTAAAATACTAGTACTTATTCATAAGGTACTAATATCTATTCTAATAATGAATAATAATTCAGTTTAACTAGTATCTACTAATTAGAAACTAATACATTAGTTACTAGTATCTATTCCAATTCTTACTAGTAAAATGTCAAAGTCAAAGTCAAAGTTTATTTGTCATATGCATCGAATGACATCACATCATCCTATGCAGAGAAATTCTTGTGACATGGCTCGACACATCTACACAGTGGGCTTAAAAAAATTATATACAATATGAAGAAATTTTAAAACAATAATAATAGTAATAATAGTAATGAATAATATAAATATGGCAATGTGTATTGTTACTAGAAACATTTAACAGTAAATTAAAATATCAAGCAGTCATTTTTACTAGTAATTAACAATGACAAGAAAAAAAGCAATTGTTACTAGTAAGAATAATGTTACTAGTAACAATTGTAGTGTTACTAGTAACTAATAAATAGGTATTAGTATCTAATGAATAGTTACTAGTAAAACTGGAATTTATACTATAGTAACTATTGAAATAGTTATTAGTAACTAATAAATAGGTATAGTTACTAGTAACACTGAAATAGATAATAGTAAGTATTGCAATAGTTACTATTCAGAACCAAATAGTTGATATCGTAAATCGTAATAACAACTTGTATCTAATAGTTTGGAGATATCATCAATTTACATCAGAAGTAGTAAGAATCTGCTTGGACATATCTTCATTCAAATATTTCATTGCAAAAACATGAGCACCTGTGCAATAATCATGCTGTCTAATCAGTATCTTGATATGCCACACCTGTGAGGTGGATGGATTATCTCTAACAGAGATTTAGACAGATTTGTGAACAATATTTGAGAGAAATAGGCCGTTTGTGTACATAGAAAGTCTTCGGTCTTTGAGTTCAGCTCATGATAAATTGGGGCAAAAACAAAAGTGTAGCGTTTATATGTTTGTTCAGTTTATGTTAGAATTAAATATAGCAATATAATTCACAATGCTGTATTTGTTTCTGGACTTGAACGCTCCCTGTGAGAGGTTTTCCTGCCGCAGGTAAACGCTGAGATAAACAGATTTGCATCAATTAGGGCAGTCATCTTAAGGGTGAAACCAGGGTCTGAAACCAATGACAAAAGTAAAAAAAATGTGTTTGTAATCTAATTTGGTTTTAGGCAATTGGGTGCTTAAAAAATGTGTGACAACAACTCGGGGAAGGCTCATTCCTGTTCTAGCATGTCTGTGCTCCTGTACACAAACAGGGTCCATAAAAATAGGGTTAACAAATTTAGTGTGGTGGAACGCGAGTGGCCTGCAAAGTGCCCTGACCTCAACTCCATTGAACAGCTTTCAAATTAAATAGAACAGTGATAATGAGCCAAGCCGTCTCGACCAATAACAGTGATATTGAGCGAAGCCTTCTCGTCCAATAACAGTGATAATGAGCCAAGCCTTCTCATCCAATAACAGTGATATTGAGCGAAGCCTTCTCGTCCAATAACAGTGATAATGAGCCAAGCCTTCTCGTCCAATAACAGTGTTAATGAGCCAAGCCTTCTCGTCCATTAACAGTGATAATGAGCCAAGCCTTCTCGTCCAATAACAGTGATATTGAGCGAAGCCTTCTCGTCCAATAACAGGGATAATGAGCCAAGCCTTCTCGTCCAATAACAGTGTTAATGAGCCAAGCCTTCTCGTCCAATAACAGTGATAATGAGCCAAGCCTTCTCGTACAAAAACATTGTCTTACCTCAGAAATGCATTTCTCGACCATTTGAAATAACATTGCCAAAATTTCAATAGGTCACAAATGTATCAGTGATTCTTTTTTTGTGGTCACATTCATTTTGTTTTGCTTTATGATTTATTTACAGCATGTATTCAAACAGTAATGTGAATTCTAATAATACGTTTTATAACATGCCAGACTGGACTTCAGTCTTCACCCCTCACTGATTGGTGAAGTGGGCATTACCCAAGGGCTCATTCCCACATTCACAGCATTGCGGTCATTGAAATCGTAAGCGCCCCATTGACAGCCATTCAAAAAAGGCTTTGGGTCCACTCCTTGCTGGGGGGCAGCAGCGCCCGGCATGGTGGGGTGGGAGACGGGAAGAAAAAAGTGCAGTGGTGTATGTTATCCTGTCCTCGGTCGTAGCATGCAAAACAGAGCATAGCAGAAAACCAATAGGAATGCCTGTATGTGGTACTACTATAAATAGATCCCACATGACGTTAACTAACGAACTATAGCATTTCACAAAAGCTAGCATGATTTACCAGTTGGACCAGAGAGTGTGTGCCAGTTACAAGGGTATCACACTTCTCAGCCTCCCTGTTAAAGTCCACTCCAAGGTGCTGGAAAGGAGGGTTTGGCCGATAGTTAGACCTCAGATTAAACGAGGAGAGGTGTGGATTTTGTCCTGGCCATGGAACAACAAACCAGCTCTTTACTCTCACAAGGATCCTGGAGGGGGCCTGGGAGTATGCCTATCAGGTCTTCAATGTGTTTTGTGGATCTGGAGAAGGTGTATGACTGGGTACCCAGGAGATTCTTTGGGAGTTGCTGCGGGAGTATGGGGTGAGGCGTTCTCTTCTCAGGGCCATTCAATCTCTGTACGCTTAAAGCAAGAGCTGTGTCTGGGTTCTCGGTCTTCAACAGGGCTGCGCTCGAACCAATCCTGTTCATGATATTCATGGACAGGATATCGGGCGTAGTTGTAGTGGGGAGGGGTTGCAGTTTTGTGGGCTGAGGATCTCATCACTGTTGTTTGCAGATGACGTGGTCCTGATGGCATCATCGGTCAGTGACCTTCAGCACTCACTTATTGGTTCGCAGTGAATCGGCTGGGATGAGGATTAGCACCTCTAAATCTGAGGCCATAACTCTCAGTAGGAAACCGGTGGTGTGCATCCTCCAGGTTAGGAGTCCTTACCCTAAGTGAAGGAGTTTTCGGGGTCTTGTTCGCGAGTGAGGGGATAATGGAGCATGAGATTGGCCTGAGAATCGGAGCAGTAGGGGTGGTATTGCATTCGCTTTACCGCACCATTGCGACAAAAAGAGAGCTGAGCCAGAAGGCAAAGCTCTCGATCTACCGGTCAATCTTCGTTCCTAACCTCACCTATGGTCATGAAGGCTGGGTCATGACCGAAATAACGAGATCACGTGTACAAGCGGCCAAAATAGGTTCTCAGGAAGGTGGCTGGGATCACCCTTAGGGATAGGGTGAGTAGCTCAGTCATCCATGAGGTTCCAACAGTTCAAGAGTTATCGTGCATGAGCATAGGTAACTAAGCAACAGTGTAGACTCAGTCCGTGAGCTCTCAAAGAAGGGCTCACGTTACCAGGCCGACTTGCTACATTATATGGACATAACCACGGCAAATCATTTTTTTGTGGAAATATACGTTTTGGAATATTGGATTGTATGACTTCGACAATTGACTAGTGTGGACTTCACTGGAAAACGGGAAATAAACACAGGTATATACACTGTTTAATATGTTATATTCGCTGTGTTCACTATATGGAATCACTGCACATGGCTATATGCACTAGTAATGACATTTCGAACGTGTTTAGAGGCTAAAAGCATGCTTTAAAACCTGCCCCGTAAACGTCTGTAAACTGGAGCAGGGGGATAACACGGTTTTGGCAATACAGATTGTTTGAGTTATTTTCGCTACTGACATCACTTTAGATATTCAAACAACAGAGCTACGTTTTGAAATCGCCCGGAATTCTCCTTTAAGTTCATGTCTGTTTAAGCAGTGCCTGTAACTGAAATTTCTCCCAAAGTCTCTGTAGCTGAATGGCTTCTCTCTAGTGTGAATGTGTATGTTTCACTAAGCTTTTCTTAGAACTGAACAATTTCCCACATTCTCCACATCTGAATTATTTCTTTCCAGTATGAATGTGGCTATGTCGCGTTAAGCTGGTCCTGTGACTGAACATTTTTCCACATTTTCCACAGATATATGGTTTCTCTCCAGTGTGAGTATGTAAATGATCAATTAAGTCTGTCTTGTAATTGAATGTTTTCCCACATTCTCCACAGCTGAATGGTTTCTCTCCAGTGTGAACATTGGTATGTTTATTTAGGCTGGTCTTGTGAATGAATCTTTCCCCACATTCGCCACAGCTATATGGTTTCTCTCCAGTGTGAATACGTGTATGATCAATTAAGACTGACTTGTGACTGAATGTTTTCCCACATTCTCCGCAGCTGAATGGTTTCTCTCCAGTGTGAATACGTGTATGTTTGATTAATATTGACTTGTAACTGAATTTTTTCCCACATTCTCCACAGCTGAATGGTTTCTCTCCAGTGTGAATGAATGTATGTCTATTTAAGTGGTCCCTGCGCCTGAATGTTTTCCCACAGTCATCACAGCTGAATAGTTTCTCCCTACTGTGAATACGTGTATGTTCGATTAAGCTGTATATGTGAATGAAGGTTTTCCCACAGTCAACACAGCTGAATAGATTCTTTCCTGTGTGAGAATTTTTATGTGGGATATTTCTTTCCTTCAGCCCAACGGTTTTCCCACAGTCACCAGAGCTAAATGTTGTTTCTCCAGTGAACTTCTCCATACAGGCTGTTGGGACCTGGTTGACAGTTGAGATGTGACTGGTGGAATTGTTATGATCATCTAAAGAGACACAAGGAGTGTCTAGACCCTTTACATGGATCACTGTGCCAGCAGGTTTGAGCTCCACTGGTTTAGAGTCACTCTCTCTTTTCTCCTCAGTCTGGGTTTGGGGAGGAATCAAGGATGAAAGTGGGTTCTCCTGATCACATTCACTTTTCACACAGGGAGGAGTCCATATGGAGTCTTTGGTATCTAGGAACTCTCGAAGCTTCTCTTCCTCTTGATAGATCCTGAGTTCCTCCTGTTCCTCTTTAATCTGTGTGGGCTCTGGGTTCTCCTGATCACATTCACTTTTCACACAGAAAGGATGGATTTTGAACTCTAGGATTTCATTGTCCACTTCTCGAAGCTTCTCTTCCTCTTGATAGATCCTGAGTTCCTCCTGTTCCTCTTTAATCTGTGTGGGCTCTGGGTCCTCCTGCCCCAGACTGGGGCTCCACTCCTGCTCACAGTGCTGCTGCTCAGGGGGAACCTCCTCTTCAGAGAACTTCATGGAGTCTGGAGGGAAGGAGAGAGGAGAATCAGAGGTTAATTACAGAACATGAATCTTCGATTTGACTGGCAGGTCAAATAGGGGGATTTGTTAGGGGGATAAAAATAATTAATGAGTTAATGTCCGCTTGTCCGGGACAAGTAAAAACATTTGTTGGAGAAGTAGATTGTAACTGTACTAGTAAAAATAAAAAATAGTAAGCGCAGAGATCAAGCACTTTTATTCTGGAGGTGAAACTAGGAAAGGCATATGCGATGCACGCTTTCTTCAGAGAGCGCACCAGTCTAGCAGCAAGCTAGTTATAAGCTAGTTTGCAACCAAAAATGGGGACAGTAGTTCTATCTTTCTGTCTTTCTTAGTTTGTTTATTTCTCGTAATTTGTTACGAGGGGCTTGTTACAAGGAGCAGAGAGGTAGGGCCTTGGGTGTGAAACAGGTAGGGGGATGTAAACAATGGGTCAAAGGGGTGAGAAATATGTTGACTGGTGATAGTAGGGAAATTTAAGGTAATTGAAGGGAGGCAGTTTAATGAAGGTGCAAATGAAGGTGTTAGGGTGGATAGTCAGTCTCTTCAGTTGTTTTTTGATCTTAGTACTGTCAGAGGTTTGGTCTTGTAGCTGCTGGTTGTACAGAGGGGAAAAGGTGTGCCAGGTGTGGGGGTTATGTGGGGATGAAGTTCCTCCAACCTGCTGTAGCTGTGGGGGTGTATGGGGGGTGTGGCTACGAAGCAGGGGCGGTGGGGGTACAGCAAGTGAAGGAAGAGTGTAGGACGTCTTGTGCAGAAGCTTTGAGGCGGGGTCGCGGGGAGGAGGGGACCAGGGAGTGGAGGACTGATGGGGGTCGTAGGGAGCAAGTGGAACCGGTTGAGGTTGTGGGGTCGGGGAGGTGGACCTGGTGGTTGTGCATAAGAGACTGCTGGTTACATTAATTGCAGGAGCGATCAATAGTACGGCTAAGATTGGGTCTAAAATGGAAAGGTTTATAGTTATAACGGCGGAGGGGCTGACGAGGGAAGAGGTTCAGGAGGACCTTAATCTGCCGAGGCAGGACCCATGTGCTGGGGAGTCATAGTTATGGTGGTCATCCTGCAGTGGAACGCTAAAAGCTTATTGGCTAACGGACAGGAGTTCAAGCAGTTTCTAGTGGATGGCCCAGTTGCGTCAGATGTGATGTGTATGTTTTGTGCATTAATATTATTTTGTCATTAATCCCATTGTTCCTTTTTGTTCACAGGGAGTGAGGAGTAGTTTAGAGCCGCTCCGGAGTCTACATCACCCGTAGGGATACTCCCGTGTTGAACCACACTAGTTAGACCTGGGCGGACCACAAACTGTAAGTTTGGTTAGGGCGCCGTAATCGAGTGCCAGTTTAGTTTAGTGTTTTGGGTTTGGGAGTTTACGGGGTGGGGGACTCTTGAGATACATATTTGAGATAAATAGGCCTTAGATCTTTTCATGAGTTCAGCTCATGATAAATGGGGGCAAAAACAAAAGTGTTGCATTTATGTTTTTGTTCAGTGTATTACAACCCCTTTCTGAGATTGATACAGAGGGGACCTGGAAAGAGTGGAGGGGCAAGTCGGGAGGAAGGTGGTGTGGGGACTCTAACGCTCACAGTAAATTGGGGTGGAAGACGGATGAAGGGGAGAGTGGAGTGGGAAGGTGGATGTTGGGTAGAGCGGATTGGACAGGGATGGTTGATGGGTGGGGATTAAGTGGGCGGGGATGTGGATAGGTTAGATGAGTGGGTGCGGGCGGCAATGGGGGCGATACCTAAGAGCTCTGGGAGGACGGGGAAGAAGAAAGCAGTCTGGTGGTGTTCAGATGATTGTGAGACTGCTATGAGGGACAGAAATAGGGCATTTAGGGTGTTGAAACGGTCTCATCATTTCCAGAGTTTGATTATACAGGTTCAGCAGGGTGTTGGTAGGTCACTGTATGTAGACGATGGGGCACTGTGGAAGAGAAGGAAAAATGTGACGTATGTTCGAAGGAACGTTCAGGAAGCAGTAGATGGGGTTGAAAGATGGTCAAGGAAGTGGAGATTTAGGTTTTTGGTGGAAAAGACAAAATTGGTAATTTTCATGAGTAAGGTGGATGAGGTGGTGCAAGTTAAAATTGTATGGGAGGACTTTGTGGAGAGGGTGGAGGTTTAAAGGTTGTATTCTTTGATTCCAGGTCGATGTGGGGGGAGCACAAGGAGAGGGTGGTGGAGAGGTGTTAGTAAGTAATTTGTCAGTTTTATATTTGTTAAAAAAGTTTGAAATATCCAATAAATTTCGTTCCACTTCATGATTGTGTCCCACTTGTTGTTGCTTCTTCACAAAAATTACAGTTTTATATCTTCATGTTTGAAGCCTGAAATGAGGCAAAAGGTCGAAATGTTCAAGGGTGGCGAATACTTTCGCAAGGCACTGTATATTGACTATATTAGTTCCATTATCCATTTGTTGTTAATTGACCACACCATGCATTGTGGGTATTACATGCTAAGCAACTTCTTGACAACGGAAATGTGATTGGTTGGCCATCTCTATTTTTGAATATCTATTCAGACAGGAAACAATCACTAAGATTTTTTTCTAAGTTTGACATGATGCTTTTTAATACCTGTACTGATAGTGTTGTTAATTTGAGTGATTTTACTAATATTACTGTTTCAAATGCTGATACTGAGGTTTTTGTTATTGTGTTTTAAGGTAAAACTGTAGCTAGCCAGACGATTATGCTGGTCAGTACATTACTATAATGATAATAATAATGATATTTATGACAATAGTCTTAAATGAAAAGTCAATGATAGGATGACATGATGAAGGAAGTAGGGCAATTAAGAGTGGGAAGGAGGAAAGTACCATTACTAGACTGAGAGTGGGGCACTGTGGGTTGAACTATACTTTACAGTTAGGAAAACATCCAACTGGGTTATGTGACTACTGCGGGGACAAGCAAAGACTGTGGATCATGTACTGAGGCTGTGCAGGCACTAAGGGAGGGAGACGTTGCACCTGGGTCTGAGGGCAGATGGGTTGCACGTTGAGTTTAGAGTCTGTTTTGGGTAGGGGGTGTTCAAGTGCAGTGTTGAGGTGTCTGTGTACAGTCGTGGTCAAAGGTTTTGAGCATGCCACACGTATTGGTCTCCACAAAGTTTGCTGCATCGGTGTTCTTTGATATTTTTTTCAGTAGTTACTATGGTATACTGATGTATAATTACAAGTATTCCATAAATGTCAAAGGCTTTCATTGAAAATGTAATTAAGTTAATGCAAAGAGTCATTATTTGCAGTGTTGACCCTTCTTATTCAAGACCTCTGCAATTCACCCTGGCATGCTGTCAGTTAACTTCTGGGCCACATCCTGACTGATGGCAGCCCATTCTTGCATGATCAATGCTTGGAGTTTGTCAGAATATGGAGGTTTTTGTTATCACTTTTGCCTTATGGCAAGTTTCTACATCATGATGGAAAATGCATTGGTCATCACCAAAATCTTCTTTGATGGTTGGGAGAAGTTGCTCTCGGAGGATGTGTTGGTACCATTCTTTATTCATGGCTGTGTTCTTAGGCAAAATTGTGAGTGAGCTTGGCTGAGAAGCAACCCCACACATGAATGGTCTCAGGATACTTTACTGTTGGCATGACACAGGACTGATGATAGCACTCACCTTGTCTTCTCAAGAAAATATGTTTTCTGGATGGCCGAAACAATCGGAAAGTGGATTCAGAGAAAATGTCTTTACCCCAGTCCTCAGCAGTCCAATCCCTGGACCTTTTGCAGAATATCAGTCTGTTCCTGATGTTTTTCCTGGAGAGAATTGGTTTCTTAGCTGTCCTTGACACCAGGCATTCCTCCAAAAATCTTTGCCTCACTGTGTGTGCAGATGCACTCACCTGCCGGCTGCCATTACTGAGCGAAGCTCTGCACTATCGGTGCCCCGATCCCGCAGCTGAATCAATTTTAGGACATGGTCCTGGCACTTGCTGAACTTTCTTGGGCGCCCTGACACCTTCTACACAACAATTGAACCTCACTCCCTGAAGTTCTTGATGATCTGATGAATAGGGATGCCGGGCTCGCATTACATTCTGGACTGGAGTGAATAAAACAGTGTGATTCTCATAACCCATTGTTTGATAGCATTCCGTTTCCCCCAGTCCAAATGGTAATCTGAGCCCAGCGTCCCCAATTAAATCCATTCACTCCAGTCCCAAATGTAATGCAAGTCCGGCATCACCAATTAAGATCCACCGACCGTGGCTGGTGTAATCTTACTAGCGGGAATATCCTTGACTGTGAAGCCCTTTTTGTGGGAAGCAATGATGACGGCACATGTTTCCTTTGCAGGTAACCATGGATGACAGAGGAAGAACAATGTTTTCAAGCGCCATCCTCCTTTTAAAGCTTTCAGTCTGTTATTTTAACTCCTTCAGCATGTCAGAATGATCTCCAGCCTTGTCCTCGTCAACACTCACCTGTGTTAACGAGACAATTACTGACATGATGGCAGCTGGTCTTTTAGTGGCAGGGCTGATATGCAGTGGAAATGTTTTTGGGGGATTAAGTTCCTTTTCATGGCAAAGAAGGACTGCATTCATTGCAATTCATCTGATCACTCGTCATGACATTCTGGAGTATGTGCAAATTGCCATCATCAACACTGAGGCAGCAGACTTTGTGAAAATTTGTACTTATGTCATTCTCAAAAAACTTTTGACCAGGACTGTCTGTACCTTGAGGAAACTGGGTTGCAGGGAGAGTCTAGCTCCTCACTCACACGGGCTCACACTCCATTACAGTAGGTGGCGGTAAGGCCCCAATAATTGAGGGGCGATAGCTCACTCAGTAATGCAATTCCAAGTGTCTCAATATTAGAAGCATCATAGCTTTCCAAAGGTTCCTTCTATTTCACTACATGATATACCATTTTAAAGCTCTAAATCTGTATTTAGCTGCATTTAGTTAAATATCTATGCTTTATACCACTCCGCTAGAATGAATTTCCTAACTCTCCCATTGAATACGCACCTGAAGCCATTCAAGACATACAGTCTGGGAAATGCCAATCGGAATTACTTTGCCAATTCCGCTAAACATACAAAAATTGCATTTACCTATTCTACAGAGTTTTATCTCCGGTTTATTCCGCAGCATTCGGCGTGTAATCCGCAGCATTCTGTGGAGTCGATCTTCCTCCTGGTACTCATCTACCGTCTTCTCAACAATCTCTACAGCAGCCGACGTTAAACGCTCATTTAACAACATATGAAACGACTGTAGTGTAGACATTATTAGTCAAAATCCAATTGTGCATTCCTCTGTACTTGTATCTTGCTGGCAACAATAAAAAAGCACTTCCGGGTCACGAAATGTTAAAATAAAAGTTCGCTATTTAATTATGAGAAAGTGTCATAAAACTGAATTTATTTATGGATTTCAACTAAACATATAAACCTCGAAGAAAATGAAAAATGAGTCGTATATGTTCCTATTAAAATAACATTTAATTAAAATGTGGTTATTATATCATGTTTCATGGTCAAATAAATGCAGCCAAAACAGATCACTCAGTGCCTCATATTTCATACTTTTTTATTTGATTTAATAATAAATAAATTATAAAATGTGCACCTTGAAACAGGTATAAATTATATTTGTCATTGTGTTATGTAGGCACTGTCTTACTCTTTAAAATACATTATACACATTTTATGTGAAAATGTAACTGATTCCATGGTTATGTACTTGTATTTATCAAGACAATCTCCTGAACTCCAAACTATATGTCAGAATGGGAAAGAAAGTTGATTTAAGCAATTTTTAGTGTGGCATGGTTGTTGGTGCCAGACGGGCAGGTCTCAGTATTTCACAATCTGCTCAGTTACTGGGATTTTCACGCACAACCATTTGTAGGGTTTACAAAGAATAGTGTGAAAAGGGAAAAACATCCAGTATGCGGCAGTCCTGTGGGCGAAAATGCCTTGTTGATGCTAGAGGTCAGAGGAGAATGGGCTGACAGTACAATTTGCAAGAGCTCACCAAAAATGGACAGTTGAAAACTGGAAAAATTTGCCTGGTCTGATGAGTCTTGACTTCTGTTGAGACATTCAGATGGTAGAATCAGAATTTGGTGTAAACAGAATGAGAACATGGATCCATCATGCCTTGTTAACACTGTGCAGGCTAGTGGTGTAATGGTGTAGGGGATGTTTTCTTGGCACACTTTAGGCCCCTTAGTGCCAATTGGGCATCGTTTAAATCCCACGGCCTACCTGAGCATTGTTTCTGACCATGTCCATCCCTTAATGGCCCCCATGTACCCATCCTCTGATGGCTACTTCCAGCAGGATAATGCACCATGTCACAAAGCTCAAGTCATTTCAAATTGGTTTCTTGAAAATGACAATGAGTTAACTGTACTAAAATGGCCCCCACAGTCACCAGATCTCAACCCAATAGAGCATCTTTGGGATGTGGTGGAATGGGAGCTTCGTGCCCTGGATGTGCATCCCACAAATCTCCATCAACTGCAAGATGCTATCCTTACAATATGGGCCAACATTTCTAAAGAATGCTTTCAGCACCTTGTTGAATCAATGCCACGTAGAATTAAGGCAGTTCTGAAGGCGAAAGAGGGTCAAACACAGTATTAGTATGGTGTTCCTAATGGTGGGACGGAGCAGAGACAAACGTGAAGGCTACGTAGAGAAATGGAACAGCATTTGATATTAACAACAACTGTTTCCTAAAAAATGTGTCTCGAGAGGAGAAATGTAAGTCGAAGACACACAAACACAACAGGACTTGAATGCACTGGTAAAATAAATAAGGAGATGCAGCTGTGACTTGATTGACTGTGATGCATTGGAGATATAATGTCATGAGACATAAAAATATGGAAAAACATAAATAGCACTGAACATAATTCATTAGATCAATATTCAATTAAAATAAATTGTGAAAGGCTTTTTCTTTGTGGACATTATTTACATGTTATTTACATTTTATGTTAATATTTACATAACATGCCTTTAACCAAGCCTTACTATTAAGTGATCTACCACCTTGTGTGCAGCCAGCACATATCAGTTTTTGCTTACTGAAACATGTTCTGAGGGCAGCAAAATTATAATTGGTTCAGGCAAATACCTAATCAACACCTCAAGGAGGCGGGACTTCAGGAACATTTCAATCTTATGTTTTTGCTTGTAAACCACTGGTCCTAAAACCCTTCCATGGAGGGCCTAGTGTATGCTTGTTTTTGGTCTTTCCCTTCAATTAGAGCCTAATTAGGACCTAGACTGCCAGAAGAGGGGAGTTACTAATCAATTAGTGAGCTACTCCATCAGGCTTGTACAAGGTAAAAGTGAAAACCTGCATACACTAGGCCCTCCATGGAAGGGTTTGAGGACCACTGTTGTAAACTGTCATCTTCAATTCAATTAAGGGGCACTAACCTTAATCTAGACTTTAAAATAACCCTAACCTAACCCTAAACTTAAGCTCACATTATCCATACAATTTGCCATTGTATATAAGCAGCTACTTATATTTGGTAAGTTAATTTAATTAAAAAGTAAAACATATTAAATATGTATCTGATGCAATTTTGGGATTTAATCTGGCAACCTTGTTCTTACTAGTCAGATTATAACCAGGAAAGTATCTGTTGGCTTCTATCAGACCTCTGATAGCATTTTGATTTATTGTCAGCTCCAGTTTAAAATGTTCCTGAACCCTGCCTCATCTCCATTTTGATTGGTTATACGGAGGATTTTGTTCCATGTCTGTTTAAACTGTTCCTGTGACTGAACTTTCTCCCACATTCTACAGCTGAATTATTTCTCTCCAGTGTGAATTCGGGTATGTCTTTTTAAACTGGTCCTGTGACTGAAGGTTTCCCCACATTCTCCACAGCTGTATGGTTTTTCTCCAGTGTGAATAACTGTATGATCAATTAAGTTTGTCTTGTAATGGAATGTTTTCGCACATTCTCCACAGCTGAATGGTTTCTCTCCAGTGTGAATTTTGCCATGTTTTTTTAAGCTGCTCTTGTGAAAGTAGGTTTCCCCACATTCTGCACAGCTATATGGTTTCTCTCCAGTGTGAATACGTGTGTGATTGATTAGGATTGTCTTGTTACTGAATGTTTTCCCACATTCTCCACAGCTGAATCGTTTCTCTCCAGTGTGAATATGTGTATGTCTGATTAAGTGATCCCTGCAACGAAATGTTTTCCCACATTTTTCACAGCTATACGGTTTCTCTCCAGTGTGAATACGTGTATGATCAATTAAGCTTGTCTTGTAACTGAATGTTTTCCCACAGTCACCACAGCTGAATGGTTTCTCTCCAGCGTGAATTTTGCTATGTTTATTTAAGCTGCTCTTGTGAATGTAGGTTTCCCCACATTCTCCACAGCTATATGGTTTCTCTCCAGTGTGAATATTTGTATGATTGATTAAGTTTGTCTTGCAACTAAATCTTTCCACATATCTGAATCGTTTCTCTCCAGTGTGAATTTTGCCATGTCTCTTTAAACTGGTCCTGTGACTGAAGGTTTTCCCACATTTTTCACAGCTATATGGTTTCTCACCAGTGTGAATACGTGTATGATCGATTAAGCTTGTCTTGTAACTGAATGTTTTCCCACAGTCTACACAGCTGAATGGTTTCTCTCCAGTGTGAATTTTAGAGTGTTTTTTTAAGCTGCTTCTGTGAATGTAGGTTTCCCCACATTCTCCACAGCTATATGGTTTCTCACCAGTGTGAATACGTGAATGATCGATTAAGATTATCTTGTTACTGAATGTTTTCCCACAGTCTACACAGCTGAATGGTCTCTCTCCTGTGTGTGCATGATTATGTGGGATTACACTCCGCTTCAGCCCAAAGGATTTCCCACAGTCACCAGAGCTTACTGTATTTTCTCCAGTGAAAGTCTGATTACGGTTGGTTGGGATCTGCTTGACAGTTGAGATGTGACTGGTGGAATTGTTTTGAATATCTGAAGGAACACTGGGATCATCTAGACCCTTTACATGGATCCCTGTACCAGCAGGCTTGAGATCCACTGGTTTAGAGTCACTCTCTCTGTTCTCCTTAGTTTGGGTTTCGGGAGGAGTCAATATGCAGTCTTTGGTATCTAAGAGCCCTTGAAGCTGTTCTTCCTCCTGACTGGTCCTGAGTTCCTCTTTAATCTGTGTGGGCTCTGGGTCCTTCTGATCAGGAAGTTGCTCTTCCTCCTGACTGATCCTGAACTCCTCCTGTTCCTCTTTAATCTGTGTGGGCTCTGGGTCCTCCTGCCCCAGACTGGGGCTCCACTCCTGCTCACAGTGCTGCTGCTCAGGGGGAACCTCCTCTTCAAAGACAGAGAACTGCAGGGAGTCTGGAGGGAAGGAGAGGAGAGAAGTAGAGGTTAATTATTGATCCTGATTTGATGATTTGACTGGCAGGTCAGATAGTAGGGATTTATTAGGGGGTTAAAACTAACTAATGAAGTTATTTACACTCAGAAGGGAATGCGAAGTTACATTTTTGAAACATACTACACAGCAAACAGCAGCGTTCTGTTATGCAATGCAAATTTTTGTTTTAAGCAGCATAAAATTACAAGTCTATTTTTTTTATCAGCACCAGCGTTGCTGCTAGAAGGCAGATGCAGAGACGGGGAATCCAGTTAGACTCGTACCTTACGGACAGGTGTAGTGTAATGTTCCCTTTGTTTAACAGATTTTCATTTCGTTAAATCAAGTGCTTTTATTCTGAAGGCAAATTGAGGGCAGTCAATCAATATACCAGAGCTTGCCATGGAGTGTGTATGTTTTAACAAATGAGTAACTATCAGAAAATGCTATGATACTAGAAAATTTGAAGAGATGTGTGCTATATATGCAGGACAGGTTAAAGACCTAGGGTAAATAGATTTCTGCTGGCCTGTCTACCTTAGTAAGTAATGTCATTTGAGCGTGTGTGATATTAGAAGTTGAATCCTGAAAGTCATTCTCAGTGGTACATGTTTTACAAATACTTTTTACTTGGGATAATCCCTAATGCCTTTCTCTGAGATGTCTTGGTTCCACTGTCAGATCTTTAAACTGGCTATATACAGTTTTCTTGCACTGGCTGCAGTTCTTTTTAAATTGAACTGTGAGTGTTGAGGAGGTCGTTGGCTAAGAAATTAGCAGGTAGCATTTCCTTCACAAAATAATGTATGATGTCACACACTTCATTGCTTTGAATCCCCTGTTGAAGCCGTGGTTGTGTATTCTGCCCTGTTTTAGCAGCATTGAAATGTGAATCGGCTCTGCTGAGCTGTTGATTTGGACTCATGCGGTTTCCCTCAAAATCGTTTGTGGCATTCTTTGAGAGCAGCCAAAACAGGAACAGATTTCCCCTTAAATTGCTTGGGGGAATATCTACATGTTGGAATTACATCATTGTCCAAGTCGGACCCACAGGATTTTACTTGCTCACTGATATCCTCACTGATGCTTGAGATTTTATCACGGCCCTCATTACATAATTCATAAAAATATACAACTTCTGATGTGTGTCATCATCAGCCTTAATTCTAAGAGTCAATTAGAAGCTGAGACCAGTAATGCCTTTTGTAGGCCTTTTTCCCTGAATGACAGATTACTGAGCTCAATCTGTAGGTGATCGTTTTATTGTCAACAGCTGGAAGAATAAAGTGAGTGTTGTTATATGGTTTCACATTACTGTGCCATCTGATCTTACATGTGAAACAAGAAGTACAACAACATGTTTGTCTACTAAGAACTGATCCACATTTACCACATGGGTCTGGTGCTTCTCCCTTTGTAATTAATTGGTTAAAAACAAGTCCTTGAGGATTGAACACATCCCAGTGAACATTTATCAAAATGTTTAGGTGTTTTATCTAAACCTTTTTATCTACAGATTGAACACATCCCAGTGAACATTTATCTACAGCATGTGTTTCGGCACGAGCTATCGTTTTGCTGTTATAGCGCAATCTGCATAGGCAAGTATGATATGTATACAGTAATGTACGCACAACCATTGTTCTTAAAACCTTTTTTTAATAAATTTAAATTTTCTCACATAATTCACAATTTCTACATGCTTAAAAGGTACAATGTGTAGTTTTCCAAAACAATAACAAAAGATGTACTTTTCATTAAAAAGCAAACATTACTATACCTATATTATACATATTTCTTAGTTGTGTACTGTTAGTGTTTATATTATCACACTATGATATTTGTTCGCTGTATGGATTGTGATTATACATTTGATAAAGTGCAAACACATAGACTATTACTTAGAACTGCATAAGGCCATAACTATTTTGAATAGAGAAGTGTGTTTTATGGGTGGGGGAGAGACAGTGGAAAGTTACGGAATGTGCAGAGCAGGGGGGTCAAGCTGGAGCCAGGCACAGGCTGGTACAATTGCTATTCTGCCTAGCCCCCACCCAAGAGACAGAGACCAGACCCACGCTGAGAGAGCAAGTCTGCTCTAGGGCGCCTCCAAAGGTAGGGTGAGTCTAAACCACGCCCTGCCTCGACCATATAACGAAGAACTATGTGGAATCAGACCAGACTTCCCTGACCATCCTGTGTGGTGTGTCAGAGAGTCCCTTGTACATGAAGATTGCATTTATTACCCATTAAACTTATACTGAGAACATAACCGTTTGTCAGCGAGTTACTCTTTTTACCAATCAATGAACACGTGTGGTTCTGGTCAAACCACTAACAGTACCTACATTATCCTAAATGTTTCCACCAACTTTCAAACCCAGGGAAATTTGTAATATAATTCGAAGACACAGGATGTTACATTTTGTCTTCCTTCAATGGCATCATATAACCTTTGACTGCTCTAGTTGCTCTTAGTTCCAGGGAACCGCCAAACATAACGTGACTAAAGTTATAATACTTTTACCAATACATTACTTTCTCAGTGAAAATTTGTTCTGCAGGAGACGCTAGATTGGAATGTTGACATTGACGATGATAACAAAACCCATGATTCCGCGCTATTTCCCGACGTCACCCAACAAGTACATCTTTTTTTATTGTTTTGATTGACAGACCCCTAGCGGCCAAAAACTACATATTGTACGTTTAAAACATCATAAACCAGCATTTGTTTAGAGTTCACTAACCTTACTAAGGAATTATATAGTTTGACATGCATTGACCTTCGGGATTTTCTTTTGGAAGTTTTGTTATTATACCGGAAATATGACGTCACTTATAATAGTATAATAGCTTTCCAACTGTTCCTTCAATTTAAATTAATGATATACCGTTTGAAAGCTCTGAATGTGAGCTGCTCTGAATGTGAGCTGCATTTAGTTAACACCCCTCCCTCAGAATGAACTTCCCAACTGTCACATTGAATAAACATCTGAAGCCAAACAATCTGGGAAATGCCGATCGGAATGATCTCGCGAATTCTGTCAACCATACAAAAACATGTAAAAAATTGCATTTACCTATTCTACAGAGTTTAACCTCCGGTGTAATCCGCAGCATTCGGCGTGTAATCCGCAGCATTCTGTGTAGTCGATCTTCCTCCTGATACTCGTCTACCGTCTTCTCAACAGCATCTTCAATATCTACAGCCGCCGACGTTAAGCGCTCATTTAAAAACATATGAAACGACTGTAGTGTAAACATTCTTGATCGAATTCCAGTTGTGTAGCCTTTGACAAGGAGTACAAAGGTAATAAAAATGTACTTCCGGTTCACAACATTTCATTAAAATAGTTCCTCCATTTATTGAGGGAAAAGTGTCAAAACTATTTTTATTAATGATTATTGATAGGCAAACATCGTATAACACTATATATGAAGAATAATTTGTATTTGTTCACATAAGTCTAAATTTGAATTGAATTGATTTTTCTGATTAGCTAAATAACATATAAAAAACGTACAGAAAATGTGGATATTAAAAGAACAGGTCAAATAAATGCAGCCAATGCAATCACGCTATGTTGGATAAATATTCCTCGTCAGTTTGCACAATGGAGAACGTATTCTACGAAATACTCACACTATATATATGAAGAATAATTTGTATTTGTTCACATAAGTCTAAATTTGAATTGAATTGATTTTTCTGATTAGCTAAATAACAGATAAAAAACGTACAGAAAATGTGGATATTAAAACAACAGGTCAAATAAATGCAGCCAATGCAATCACTCTATATTGGATAAATATTCCTCGTCAGTTTGCACAATGGAGAACGACTCTACGAAATACTCAGGAGTGTGTAGATTCGAAAGATTGGTCAAATCATTTAGCAGTGTTTAAACGTACAATAGGTAGTTTTTGGCTGCTAGGGGTCTCTCAATCAAAACCATAGCAAAATATGTAGTACTTGGTTGGATGACGTCGGGAAGTAGCGTGGGATCATGGGTTTTGTTATCGTCGTCACTGACAACCTTCCAATCTTGCGTCTCCGGCAGAAAAAAATGTTCACTGACAAAGTAATGTATTGTTAAAAATATTATAACTTTATTCACGTTATGTTTGGCGGTTCCCTGGAACTTAGAGCAGCTAGAGCAGTCAAAGGTTATGACGCCATTGACCGAAGACAAAATGTAACGTCCCATGTCTTAGAATTATATTACAAATTTCTCTGGGTTTGAAAGTTGGTGGAAATATTAAGGATAATGTAAGTACACAACTAAGACATTTATAATATAGGTATAGTAATGTTTGCTTTTGTAATGCAAAGTACCTATTTTGTTATTGTTTTGGCAAAACTACAAATTGTACCTTTAAAGTCAAATGTTGCTGGGGGTACCATTGTACCATTGGTCGCAATGGATATCCCTGTATATTGTATATATACACTCACCTAAAGGATTATTAGGAACACCCGTTCAATTTCTCATGAATGCAATTATCTGCACAACCAATCACATGGCAGTTGCTTCAATGCATTTAGGGGTGTGGTCCTAGTCAGGACAATCTCCTGAACTCCAAACTGAATGTCAGAATGGGAAAGAAAGGTGATTTAAGCAATTATGAGCGTGGCATGGAGTTTGGTGCCAGACGGGCCGGTCTGAGTATTTCACAATCTGCTCAGTTACTGGGATTTTCATGCACAACCATTTCTAGGGTTTACAAAGAATGGTGTGAAAAGGGAAAAAAATCCAGTATGTGGCAGTCCTGTGGGCAAAAATGCCTTGTTGATGCTCAAGGTCAGAGGAGAATGGGCCGACTGCTTCAAGCTGATAGAAGAGCAACTTTGACTGAAATAACCACTTGTTACAACCGAGGTATGCAGCAAAACATTTGTGAAGCCACAACACGCACAACCTTGAGGCAAATGGGCTACAACAGCAGAAGACCCCACCGGGTACCACTCATCTCCACTACAAATAGGAAAGACGCTACAATTTGCAAGAACTCAACAAAATTGGACAGTTGGAAACTGGAAAAATGTTGCCTGGTCTGATAAGTCTGATTCCTTATATTTTTTACTATACATTGTACATATTATACTTGTAGAAAAACATGTTGGGCCAGCTCCAGCACAGTGTTGGGTAATTATAAACACATTTTCAGTGAATCACCCAGAAGTTATGTTAACCCTGCTATGGACATGCACTTAACTATGTTTAAGTACTTTCATCAGACAATGTTAATAATATTTATATGTTCAGAAAAATATTGTGTCCCATTCACAACATTGTCCATTTGTACTGGTAAAATTATAAAGAAATGACAGATTATTTATACAATTTTAGATTTTACACAAAACTACAAATAGTTTGCACCATATTTTCTAAATTGAAATATATAGTATTTAGGTTGTCATTGTGTTATGTAAGCCCTTTGTTACTCTTTAAAATACATTACACATATTCTTGGTATTTGACAATGTAACTGATTGCATGAATCTGTACTCTAGCAGGCAGCAAAAAACATTGGAGAATTTAACATAATGTTGAATAAAGTAAGAATTGTCAATACGCACTGAGCAAAATATTTAGAATGACGTCTTTTCAACCACAAAGACATCTTTTCAACGTCTTTTCAACCTTAATTGTTTAGAGGGTATTTGGTCACATAATTTGCATGCAATCACTGAAATTTGCGATGCATCAACATCACCAGACGATAGGTATCTTCCCTTCCCTTGCGGAAAAAAACAGTTTTCACGTGCACATGGGAATTTGGTTTGGTTTTGGTTTGGTTTATTTATGGAAATAGAAAGACAAAAAGAATCCAAGAGATAACATGTAAGTGATTAACACGTTTTTCCAACATGGTCCCTGATGGAAGAGAACAGGACATACACTACACATCAAAAGTACCAGATTAAACACCATGAGCTACAAAGCAATTAATTACCCAGTCCCCAATTTAGAGTTTATTTTTCTTTAATTATCTATTTTATTCCACAAGTAAACCCTAACTTTATATTTAAAATCCCTTTTCATTTCTGCCATTTAAATATTAAGTGGAAGACTATTCCATAAAATAATTCCTGTATAAAAAATGATTTCTTGCTTCACTATACCTTACATGAACAGACACTGGCCCTAGTCTAATGGGCATGTTGGGTGTGCACCATCACAATCTGAAATCCCATATACTTTGGGGCTACACCATTAATGATATTGTACATATGATTGAGTTGAAGTTGTTCAACCCTAAGCTTTACAGGCAGAAACTCTACGATCTTAAACTCATTCATTCCAACATGATACCTGGAAGATTTAGACATTATGAAGCAGATCATATTGTTTTGCTTAACCTGCATCTTCTTTTTCATTTTCATCATCAGGCCACTGTACCATGCTGAGCACTGAATGAGTGCTGAGACAAGGAGTTTTTTTATTTTGGAGTCAAACATGCCAATTACATGTGGTGCATGTGTGCAGATGTTAACGCATGAGAATTTAATGTGATCACATGAGAGTCACATGTTTACCCCATGTGAATAATGTGTGGTGCACATGTGTGCACACGTAAACACGTGAGTCTCATGTCATACACTTAAACATTTAAGCAACATTTAAACTCATGTGATGTAAATGTGAAACATAATTTTAACATGGTATGATAACACATGTGAGCATGAGCAAAGACAAGCACATGTTGTATCAATTTGATCATAAAACAACAGACAAGGAAAAATGTTATTTGTGGTTAATGTAGCATTTATTTCTAGTAAAGATCACTCCCATCTAATCAACCCATTATACACATCAAATAACAGTAAGCATTGAAAAAAATCTATCCTTTCTGAAATGGAGGTATCAGTATGAAAATCACAGACAATTCATGGAATAATTTTCATTGTTTAATTGGCAATCATTTAAGACAAAGAATAAACCTTTTCCATGTAAAAAAGGTAAATGTATATAATGTCAAATGTTATTATGTTGAATTACACTCCCATTGACTCTGGTGTCAGAAGCCCCTGAGGGTGACTGTCCCCCCCTCTTTATTTCATTTTATCCCCCAACACTTTCCCTGGCTGGCACTGATCATGCACAACTAAAATTGTCCGTTGTCTAATCAAACATTTTGTAGATATTCCCACAAAATGATTTTGAGGTCAATTTTTGGAACTTTTTCATATTTTGAAAACATTGTTGACCTATTTCAATGAAGTTAGATCAATACATTTGTTTATAATTCACAATTAGGACAGCCTTAAGATAGATTATCCACTGGTATAGCAATCAAATGCATAGGTTTTTAGAAAAGTATAAATAGTTGGATGAGTGTGCTGTTGAATTGTTAGACCAGTCATTACTGAATTGATGATGCATGCATTTTTTACTTAAATACTTCATCTTAAAATGATGATGTGTAATGCATACCTTTGTCCTTCTGATAACAAATCCAGCTGTGAGCTTTTGCTATACAGTATACAAACACAGCAGAATGTGTGTAGGAAAGAGTTTCTGAAATCATGTGTGCAGAAAGAGAAAAACGTCTGAGCTACTCTCAAAAGTAGGGGAAACAAATAGCTGAATGAAAGTGTGTAGAGGGATATTACAGTTTATACAGACAGTATTCACAGCGCTATTTTTCACATTTTGTTATGTTACACCCTTATTCCAAAATTGATTAAATTAATTATTTACCTCAAAATTCTGCAAACAATACCCCAAAATGACAATGTGAAAAAAGTGTTTGAAATATTAGCAAATTTATTAGAAATAAAAAACAAAAAAGCACAGGCTCTGCTCACTCAGAACCTTGTAAACATGGTCCACAGCCCACTTGGTGTTCCCAGCCCCCTCATGCTTGGACCCCTACAAAACAATGAATAACAATATGTGCATTGCTGACGCAATCACATAAAAAAACTAAGAACAATTTGTGATTGCTTATGCAAACACATAACAACTAAAAGGCCAAAGCCAGAAGATTTGAGTGACCGATTTATAATATATTCTGAAAACTAACAGGCAAACAATGAAATTACTTTAAAATAGGTTTTATTTACACTCACAGACAAAAGTGCAGTGGTTCATGACATTGGCCCTCATTTCATGAAACGTGCATATGACCTAAAACAGGCGTACGACGGGCGTACGCCGATTTCTACGCAAGGCAAGGGATTTATGAATTTGAACGTGATCGTAGGCTGCGATAAAATCTCACGTCTGGTCTGACTTCGTGTGCGCAAATTCTCTAGTGTAACTAGCGGTGTTTATGGTATAACCACCCGGTTCAGTGAATTGTTGAACCAGCGATCATTGATGAATATGTGTGCATCGCACCCAACCCCATTCTGCAAATTACATTTCAGAATTACGAATTAATTATATACAGCACATTGCTATTAAGTGGTTTATTTTTTCCCTTTCACTTCGTGGTGTTTTATAAACAGAAATTAGGCAAACAACAATTTCAATCAAATAATATATATATTTTATTTAAACAAGCGCTTTGGCAGTCCTGTAGTCGAAGCGATGGCAGATCTGGAGGACCTTAATGCGCGCTCTCTACATTGGGACCTTTCAGTGGGAGATCAGGGACAGGTCTGGTATATATCACAGCCAACAATAGTCAAAGTATGCCAGCAGTTTTAGCGGCTATGTAGTCCCTTTCTGTTATATTCAAACTATGATTAAAAGACAATTTTATGAGATTGCTGGGTTTCTAATTGAGGCGAATTGGGCGATTGATTGTACTGCGTCTGTAGCCACCATCCATGAATGATAACGCATTTATCAATCACAAAAACTTTAATTCAATCAACATTCAGATCTTATGTGATGCCAGGATGTTTGTTCTGAATATGGTAGCCCAGTGGCCGGGTGGGACGCGCGTCTTTTATTTTTCTAAACTTCAGCATTGGAACAAAGCAACAGGGCGCACTGCGGCTGGAGTCATCTCCTCTGTGAGTTACGCCCTCGTACATTTATTATAATAGTTCTACATAGTTCTTTGGTGAAACGGTTGGATGTGATTCCTCTTGGTGAAAAAGGTTATGCCCTGACTGAGTACCTAACACCGCTTGCAAATCCTGAAACAAGCAGGAACGCAGGTTCAACAGTGCGCACACACGCACACGAACCACAGAATGATGTATAGTTTTGCTCAAGGGCAGGTGTCTCTCTCGTGGGTAAGCGGGGTGGGGTGGGGGACTGCTATACACACCAGAGCAGGCCTGTAACATAATTATGGCATGCGGGGTTCTCCACGATATTGCGCTGGAGAACGGTGCCATTCAATGAAGTTCAGAGGCCACATCAGCCACCATTGGGGGCTCTACGAAGGAGACAGGATCTTATTCTGATGCTGCGTTCATTTATCTTTCCGAGTCGGAGCTCCGAGTCGGAGCTCGGATCGTTGTCTAGCAATGCGGACGACACGCCCCCATATCCTCGGACATCCGACTTTCCCACTCGGAGATCTCAGAGCTGACCGAGCAGGAATTCCGAGCAGGAATACAAGATGGCTGCGCCCTGTGACTTGTAAACATGAATTGTTTTAGTCGTTTTTGGACTGCTTTGGTTATTTAAATGACACTTTCAATCACTCATATTACTGCAATACGTTACTGCGCCCGTATCACTGCCTGTTGGTATGTGAATCGGTCATGTTGTGAGTGAAATATTGAAAAAAAGACTTGTTTCAAACCGGTGTTGCTAAACGTGGCTAGCGTTGTAACATAAGAAACTAAAACATGAAATAAAGTGAACATTTTAGAAGTTCAAATGGCTGCGTTTTGATATGGTGGGGTAATAGTCATAATCAAAAAATCTAATGTAGTGCTTTTGGAGCGCCTGGTACTTGGTCAGTGCTACGGCAACAACAGCTTTCTGGGTGGCATCCATCTTTTTCTCCGACTCGGACGTGCAAAACATAATAGAACGCTTAATGTGTGGAAGTGACATCATATCCGAGTTCCGAGTCGGATCTTTGAGAATAAACGAACGCAGCATGAGCTTCTAATTTAGTAAGTGCTATATTGGGTAAGAAAGCTACTTAAAACCTTTGCTGTCTATTTTTCCTAAGGTTGGTTATTCTGTAAGAATCCAGGCATAGGTGAAAAGTAGCAGAGACAAACATGAAGCATTTAGAGAAATGGAACAGCGTTTAATATAAACAACCAATGTTTCCAAAAATAAATATGCCTTGAGAGGCAAAATGTAAGTAAGTCAAAGACACACAAGCAAAACGCGACTTAAATGCAGTGGTAAATTAAATAAGAAAATGCAGCTGTGAATTGAAAACGGGACTTTGATGACATCGAGAAGTAGGGTTGGATCATGGGTTTTGTTGTCGTCGTCAATAACAACCTGCCAATCTAGCGTCTCCTGCAGAAAAAATTTTCACTGACAAAGTAATGTATTGTTAAAAATATTATAACTTTATTCACGTTATGTTTGACTGTTCCCTAGAACTTAGAGCAACTAGTGAAGTCAAAGGTTATATGACAACCATTGCCGGGCGACAAAATGAAACATCCCGTGTCTTCGAATTATATTACAAATGTCTGTGTTTGAAAGTTGGTGGAAACATTTGGGATAATGTAAGTACACAACTAACAAATATATATAAGATAAGTATAGTGATGTTTGCTTTTTAATGCAAAGTACATCTTTTGTTATTGTTTTGGAAAACTAGCTTACATATTGTACCTTTTACTGAGCCAAACTATCGAGTGATCTACCACATAGTGAGCAGCCATAGGGGTTCTCTTGTGTGAATACGTTGATGTGCAATGAAGTTGTCCCTGCGAGTGAAAGTTTTCCCACAGTCTCCACAGCTGAATTATTTCTCTCCAGTGTGAATTTGGACATGTCTTCTTAAGCTGGTCCTGTGACTGAAGCATTCACCACATTCTACACAGCTATATGGTTTCTCTCCGGTGTGAATACGTGTATGATCGATTAAGTTTGTCTTGTGACTGAATGTTTTCCCACATTCTCTACAGCTGAATGGTTTCTCTCCAGTGTGAATTTTGGTATGTCTTTTTAAGCTGGTCTTGTGAGTGAAGGTTTCCCCACATTCTCCACAGCTATATGGTTTCTCTCCGGTGTGAATTCGTGTGTGATCGATTAAGTTGGTCTTGTAATTGAATGTTTTCCCACAGTCTCCACAGCTGAATGGTTTCACTCCACTGTGAATAAATGTATGGTTGATTAAGTGGTCCCTGCGCCTGAATGTTCTCCCACATTCACTACAGCTGAATGTTTTCTCTCCATTGTGAATGTGTGTATGTTCGATTAAGCTTCTCTTGTGAATGAATGTTTTCCCACAGTCACCACAGCTGAATGGTTTCTCCCTACTGTGAAAACGTGTATGTTCGATTAAGCTGTATATGTGAATGAAGGTTTTCCCACAGTCAACACAGCTGAATGTTTTCTCTCCTGTGTGAGTATTTTTATGTGGGATTTCACTCCCCTTCAGCCCAAAGGTTTTCCCACATTCACCAGAGCTAAATGTGTTTTCTCCATTAACTGTGTCCTTACAGGTGTTTGGGACCTGGTTGACAGTTGAGATGTGACTGGTGGAATTGTTTTGAATATCTGAAGGGACACAGGGATTGTCTAGACCCTTTATATGGATCACTGTACCAGCAGGTTTGAGACCCACTGGTTTAGAGTCACTCTCTCTGTTCTCCTTAGTCTGGGTTTCGGGAGGAGTCCAGGACCAAAGGTGGTTCTCCTGATCACATTCACTTTTCACACAGGGAGGAGTCAATATGGAGTCTTTGGTATCTAAGAGCCCTTGAAGCTGCTCTTCCTCCTGACTGGTCCTGAGTTCCTCCTGTTCCTCTTTAATTGGTGTGGGCTCTGGGTTCTCCTGATCACATTCACTTTTAACACAGGAAGGATTGAATTTGAACTCTAGGATTTGATTGTTCATCTCTTGAAGCTGCTCTTCCTCCTGAGTGACCCTGAACTCCTCCTGTTCCTCTTTAATCTGTGTGGGCTCTGGGTCCTCCTGCCCCAGACTGGGGCTCCACTCCTGCTCACAGTGCTGCTGCTCAGGGGGAACCTCCTCTTCAGAGACAGAGAACTGCAGAGAGTCTGGAGGGAAGGAGAGAGGATATAGAACCTGATTAAATGACATGACTGGCAGGTCAGGGTGAATTTTAAATGTAATTAACACTTGGATTGCCAAGTTACAGCCATGAAACATGCAAAGCGACATTTCTTAAAATTACAAAATTATTACAAATTTATTACAAAATTATTACAAAATTATTTTTCTCATCAGCATAAGTGTTGTTGCGATGAGGCAGCTAAGACTTTGTAATTCAATATATGAGAACCAACCTTCTCAATAACCATAAAACTACATAGAACAATTCCAGAATTACGCCTGCACAGACTGAAAGTATCAAATAAAACTTGACATTGTAAATTAAATCATTAGTTGACATAATACCATTACTTATTGCCGCAAAACAATTACCTTATTTGAGTGCATATATTGCACGCTGTATGCAAGTTTTTACAAATGGTGCACCTTTGGAGTACAGTCAGTGCCACGAGACTAAGCTCTGTAAAAAAGATTTGTATGCTTATAAAAAAGATTTGTATACTTGATCTTAAAATTTTTTTGCAAACCTGTGGAAAAAATCTGTATATTTGCCAAACAGGTTTATGTGTCTTGTGCAAGGAGGTGGGACCAGCTCTGTCAAAGCCATCACAGCCAATCAAATAACGCAGTTTCTGTGTCAAATCCATGTTTAGGAGCTAGCCACGACTATGTGCCCTTAAGAACGAGCTTACTCTGGTTGAACTGGTTGCGTTCCAGCAGAAGTTCATTAATTTCAATAGAAAGCAATCAGAACTGCTATGGCAAATCTACCGTTTTCGGCAAAATGTGGATACGATACAGTGGGTGTGTCGCAAGAGATGAAATTGTCCAATTTGTGCGGTGCTTTGCCGTATGGCACCAGAACCGGAAGTTGATGTACCACCGAGGAAAAGCTAATATGTCGCTTTCACCTATGGGTTTATGGGATTGCAAGAAAAGCTTTGACAGCTCTGTAGATAGTTTTTGTATTATCAATGAATACTAAAATGAAAATCACCTTGCTGGAGGAGGACAGTTGCATGCAACGTTGTCCACCATCTTGAAGTTGCGGAGATTGATTATGTTGTTGATTGCGGTGTACATGTGTCTGCGTTATGGTGCCGTATGGTGATTTTTCATCATCCTTGGTGTGATCGAAGCTTAACAGCACAACTGCTGAAAGCATGGCGAACACACAGACATTGGAGCCAGGGGATAAGTGTATTTCAGAAAGCAGGGTTAACAAATTCTGAGTTGAAACCACAACTCTGGTTTGACTGACTCGGAGCTGTCAAATTTAGAGTTGACAGTTTCAGAACAGGTGGTAACTGTAGCTACAGTAACGGTTTCAGTGCAAGAGCACAGGGTGAGCATCCGGTTTGGCAAATTGATGCAAATAAGGAAGTGCCTTAAACCTGCATTCTATCTGAATTCCTGCTGGGGGCGATACGCCTGGTTGCAAAAGAGCTTGGTTTCTGTAATAGTCTATGAGAATGAGAGACATAATATACTTGATTTACTGAGGTAATAATCATTTTCATAATGAGTATATGATCTCAATCGCTAGATTTAAGCCTTCTGCAATTTATCATGATTTTCATTTTTTTATTATGGTCTCGTTGATTTTAAAATCGGCAATAAAGCAAAGGGGCGTTTAAGGCGTGGCTATGGCATTTGGTTGTACGACAAGACACTCAAAGGAGTTGGCAGTACACTTTTTCCGGTAAGTAACGTTACATGTTGTTTTAATACTGTTTTTCGTTACCATCCCAATTAATATCAGTTAGCTAGCTAGATTACTCCTCCCTCTCGTCTAAAATCGTCACATCCGCAACCAAGATGTCTGCGCCCATAACGGCAAATTCAATGACTTGAATCAGATCTTAACAAACCAATGGGGGATGTCACAAATGGTGATATCCAGTAATTGTACAATCTATGTGCAAGAGTCACAATTCTGACAGCCCATCAGACGGTTGCAAGATATTCTCAGCATAATCAATGTTTTATAAAAAAACTCCTGTTGGCAAAAAAACGAAATGCTAAATAAATATTTTTCCCCAAACTGAGACCAAACAGCAGTCTCTACTTCCGCACACCTTTCCAAATTACTATGCCAATTGGAATTAAGTGTCATAAACATTAAATATTTAGTTTTTCAATCAAGCTCATGGATGGTATTGTGGGGCTCTTTGGATCATTGAAATTAATCTTAGACACCTGTGATAATTAGTTTGCCAGCTGACCCCAATTAAAGGAGAATTACTTAAGAATGTTCCTCATTATTAAGCAGGCCACAGATTTCAATCAATTTGTGAGAGAAAAAGGACCTCTTTTGCGGAAAGCGTGAAATAGTGCAATGCCTTGGACAAGGTATGACACCATTAGATATTTCACAAAACTTAAGCATGATCATCGTACTGTGAAGAGATTTGTGGCTGATTCAGAGCACAGACGGGTTTGTGCAGATAAAGGGGTAATGTGGAAGGTTACTGCCAGACATATTCGGATTAAGAGAGCAGCTGCTAAAATGCCATTACAAAGCAGCAAACAGGTATTTGAAGCTGCTGGTGCCTCTGGAGTCCCATGAACCTCAAGGTGTAGGATCCTCCAGAGGCTTGCAGTTGTGCATAAACCTACTATTCGGCCACCTCTAACCAATGCTCACAAGCAGAAACGGTTGCAGTGGGGCCAGAAATACATGAAGACTAATTTTCAAACAGTCTTGTTTACTGATGAGTGCTGTGCAACCCTGGATGGTCCAGATGGATGGAGTAGTGGATGGTTGGTGGAAGGCCACCATGTACCAATAAGGCTGCGACATCAGCAAGGAGGTGGCGGAGTCATGTTTTGGGCCGGTAATATGGGGAGACAGCTGGTAGGCCACTTTAGGGTCCCTGAAGGTGTGAAAATGACCTCGGCAAAGTATATAGAGTTTCTGACTGACCACTTTCTTCCATGGTACAAAAAGAAGAACTGTGCCTTCCGTAGCAAAATCATCTTCATGCATGACAATGCACCATCTCATGCTGCAAAGAATACCTCTGTCATTGGCTGCTTTGGGCTTAAAAGGAGAGAAACTCATGGAGTTGCCCCCATCCTCCCCTAACCTCAAACCTATTGAGAACCTTTGGAGCATCCTTAAGCAAAAGATCTATGAGGGTGAGAGGCAGTTCACATCAAAACAGCAGCTCTGGGAGGCTATTTTGACATCCTGCAAAGAAATTCAAGCAGAAACTCTCCGGGCTTGCATTACCGTCCGGCCTGGGGTAACAGAATGGTATCACACAATGGGTTTGATGCGCTACACACCGTTCCATTCACTCAGGTCCCGAACATAATGCGAGCCCGGCGTCCCCAATCAGGATCCCCCTACCGCGGCTGGTCCACAGCTGGGCTGTGTTTGATTGAAATACCTTTTCATTTCAGTAAATATGACCTAATGCTGCAAATTCAACAAATAACGATTTTCAGTTGTTTCAAACCTATCAAATGTTTTGAAATTCTGTTGTGCATAATAATTTGTAACAGTGCATTTTGAGTTTAATTTTTGAATAAAACACTGTTGTTTTCATTGGATGGTTTGTTCAATGAAATTCAACTTATACCCTAATGGTTGGTGACTTGAAAATTATACTGATGTCATTTGTTAGGAAAATCAGTGTAAACAAATATTGCATAATAATTTGGAAGGCAGTGTAAAAGCCCACCCAAATAATAGTAGGCTAAGTGTATCGAACAGCCTTGAACTAAAATTTTATGCATAAAAGATGCTGGAAAATTGAATGACATGTGGAATGCATGACTGATTTATTCAGCTGAACAAATAAAATGGCATTTATTTATAGGCTACAATATGGAGCTATTATGGATTATGGACACACTTTATACAACATATTGTTTCAGCTTGTCTTCAAGTAGCTATAAGCCTTTGTAACCGTTTTAAATGATTGAAGCAGACATTTTTCTGTCCAACAAAATGTGGCGAAACAACTTGATCTTTTTCAGTTAAAGAATTATCAATGTTGGGGTCCGCTTTGCGTAGTGGGCTAAGTATCTGCATTGCACGATAGTCATGGGTTCGGGCCTGACTATGGGTTTTCTGACTTTCCCCGGGCCTCCTGCAGGAGGCAGCGCAAATTGGACCAATTCTCGTTTATTGCATTCAAACACTGTAGCAGTAATCTCAGTCCACACCTCAATCCACACCGCATGCATCTATGCGCCATTCCCCTCGCCAACCGTTAACTGCCAATACTGTCTCATTGAATTCACATGTGAAGTCAAACCGTGAAATGTCGATCAGAATGAGTTCGCGAATACCTCTAAACATACAAAAGCCAAAAATTAAAATTGTATACCTATTCTACAGAGTTTTATCTCCGGTGTCATCAGCAGGATTCTGCATATTCGATCTTCCTCCTGGTACTCGTCTACCGTCTTGTCAACGCCATCAACGATATCTACAGCAGCCGACGTTAAGCGCTCATTTAAAAACATATGAAACGACTGCACTGTAGACATGTTTGGTCGAATTAAGATTGTGCAACCTTCGTGCAGCAAGAAATACAAATATAATAAAAATGTACTTCCGAGTCACGGCATTTCAAAATAAAGCTCCTCTATTTATTAAAACCCTCGTGTTGTCCACTTTCAGACATACATCTGTGGTCCTCTGGGGTCAAAAAAGACCCCATCTGGTTTGACTCTTATTTAAAGCATATAGTATAAATATTCAATCAATTCTGTTAAACCTTTAGTCTAACTTCAGTCCAACCCATTACAATATTTTTTCCCCTTCGATTTGGAATTTAGGGCCAATAATCCTTATTTACATAAAAGTATTAAAAAAATTTGACAGAAAAATATTAAATTTGGGGTCAAAATGACCCCAAGGACAACACAAGGGTTTAAGCGTTTTTTAAGCGTTTATTAAAGTCTCATAAAACGGTTTTTATTAATGATTAGAGACATTATAACGCTGTATATACATTAACAATAATTAGGATTTTTTTCATACGAGACTAAATTAGATTTTTCTGTTTAAATAAATGGATAAAAAAACATGTAGGGTAAGGTGACCACTGTATGATTGGCATGGTTACTTATTTAAACCTTCTCATATAATGAAATTATATAATATCATATCAAATTGCTTTGTAGTGGTCAAGTTTCAGCCTTCCTTACCTTGCCATGTCTCTGAGCACCAAACACCTTGTACTTCTGGGCACCCCACTCTAGCTTGCAGTTCTGGAATATGACAGCACTGGAGGATAATGGGTTCCTGGTAGCTTCACGTTTGAGTCTTCTCGAAACTTTGGCAGTTAATTTGCCTCTTTTTTCTCAAAACGTTTCTTGTAACCCTGTTGACTATTTGCAATAAAACGTTTGATGGTTCTGTGATCACACCCCAATATCTTAGCAATTTCAAGAGTGCTGCATCCCTCTGATAGACTTTAAAATATGTTTACTTTTCTGAGGCAGTTAAATCACTAATTTGGCCCATTTTGCCTGAGGAACAGAAGCTGCCTAATAAATATTGATATAGGATGTCGATCATTATAAACTCCTGGAGCCATATCATAAGTGTTTTTTTAATATAAATAAGGAAACCCATAAAAGGAATGCTTTAATTAATAACGTTTTTGTTGTATTTTATATGTACACACTTTGTTTAGAGGGAGTATGACTTTGTTCAGTGAACTGCTCCTTTTTGGATTCTATGTTGCTAAGCTGATTGGCAACACTTAGGTAGGCTAGATCAGTGGTTCTCAACCCCGGTCCTGGGGACCCACTGCCCTGCATGTTTTAGATGTCTCTCTGCTTCACTACTGAGGTTACCAGGTATTTATGAGCATAGAAGTAGGTGTTGGAGCATTGAGACATCTAAAACATGCAGGGCAGTGGGTCCCCAGGAGTTGAGAACCACTGGGCTAGATAATTGGAAGGTTCTGTGCGTAGTTAGATGTGAAATGGCAATAGTTTTCCGACTGCAGCTCTTCCAGTTAAGTCATTGGTTGATTGTAAACTTTGATCTAATCCTATTTTGTTTTGTGGAAAAGTCAACCAGAGTGTGTAGATTAATAAACGGAATTTACTTAAATGGAACATACTATATCTCCTTGCGTGCTGTATGAAGTGTGTGTAGGCACATGCCTCAGCCACACAGAGTATTTTCATATCAGAGAAACTACAACAGGCGCCACAATGATCAACACAGTGTCTGGGACTCTTCTGGAACACAACATCAACTCGCCGTTACACATCCATGTTCAATAGATTGATATGAAGGATGTCCAGGTGAATAATTTCATAAAAGTGGTGGGGTGGGGGTTTTGTTGCTTCTCTCACCATTCTCCTCCCTATCCTTGGGGGCAAAATGCATTTGTGTCCTCTACCCGTGAGGTTTACAACTGTTCCGTATCTTTTGATTTTTGTTATAATTGCCCTGACAGTGCTCAGTGGTATATTCAATCGTTTGTGGATCTTCTTGTAGCCATTACCAGATTTATGAAGGTCTACGACCATCGGTCTCTTTTGAAGTGCCAGTTCTTTCTTTTCTTCATGGTGTTGGATGACAAAAGGGATATTGCATGTGTGTTACCTCATTATTATACCCTAGTGGAACAGAAAGTGATGTAATGGCTCAATATGGTTCCTTAAGACTTAACTTAAATAAGTGGAATTTTATGGTTTCATTTTGGTAGATTTTATTTAAAATAATCTTTAAGGGCACCACAGATTGTAAAACCTTGATTTGGAGGACATAGATTTTTTATTTAATCAATTAATGGGTTTGGTTGGTTCCATTGACACATTAATAAAGTATAGTATTTCTCACATGTTGGTACTTTAAGTTTCTCCCTATAATTGTATTATTTATATATTTTACATTATTGTTTGTGCATTGCCAGTCAGGGGTGCCAGTCATTTTTGAATATTTTTGTATATTTGGGTGCAAGGCACCGCTAGCCAACAAGGGTTCATGCTTAGATGTTAGTCTGCCTGTGTGCCCCTCACCTTCCTCCTCCTCTGCTCCATCATGGTCCATCTCCCAGCTGATGAGGTCCTCTTCCTCTTCGCTGTCCTTCACCCAGAATTGTTGCTCTTGCTCCTGACAGCTGTCCTCCAATCAGAGACCCTCCTTCTGCCCTTTATAGCCCCCCAAAACAAAACGTTGTTGGGGTAACTAGGGCAGCAATCCCCAATTTCCCACTCCATTGTGTGGGTGGGGTAGCTGGCCCATGCCTGCGGCAGGAATTCAGTCTCACTCCTAGGCCAGTAGCTTTTGTCATCAGCCATGCAGAGCTGCCCTACCACCTGGTAAGGGAATCCAAATGGGCTGGATATTATCAAGAGAGGAACAGAGTTTAATATAAACAACTACTGTTTCCAAAAATAAATGTGCCTTGAGAGGCAAAATGTAAGTCAGTCAAAGGCACATAGATACAACAGGACTTAAATACACTGGTAAATTAAATAAGGAGATGCAGCTTTGACTTCACTGAGAGATAATGTCATGTGACGTAAAAGTCTGGGAAAAACAGAACTAGCACACAAAACATTATGATTAATTTCTTTCTTTGTGGACGTTACTTACATGTGCCTTTAACTGAGCCTTACTATTGGGTGATCTACCACAGAGTGAGCAGCCATCGGATTTCTCTCCTGTGTGAATATGTTGATAGTCAATGAAGTTACCCCTGTAAATGAAAGTTTTTCCACAGTCTCCAAGGAGTATGGTTACTCTCCTGTGTGAATAAATGTATGTTTGACTAGGTTCCCCTTCAGCTTGAAGGTTTTCCCACAGTCACAACTAAATACTTTTGCCCCCGTGTGAATAAGTTCATGATTGTTTAAGCTGTTCCTGTGACCGAAGTTTCTTCCACAGTCTTTGAAGCTGAATGTATGTTTAATTTAGCTTTCCCTACGACTGAGTGATTTCCCACATTTTCCACAGCTGAATTACTTCTCTCCAGTGTGAATTTGGGTATGTCTTCTTAAGCTGGTCCTGTAAGTGAAGGTTTCCCCACGATCGCTACTGCTAAAAGGTTTCTCTCCAGTGTGAATATGTTTATGATCATTAAGTTTGTCTTGTGACTGAATGTTTTCCCACATTCACCACAGCTGAATGATTTCTCGCAACTGTGAATGTGTGTATGTTAGATTAAGCTGTATATGTAAATGAAGGTTTTTCCACAGTCTACACAGCTGAATGGTTTCTCTCCTGTATGTGCATGATTATGTGGGATTATACTCCGCTTCAGCCCAAAGGTTTTCCCACAGTCACCAGAGCTAACAGTTTTTTCTCCAGTGTACATCTGATTATTTCAAAACAGAGCTCCTCTATTTATTACGGAAAAAGTGTCTTAAACGTTTTTATTAATGATTAAAAACAGACAATAACGGTATATACATGAACAATAACTTGTAGTTGTTCGTAAAACCTAAATCGGGCTTGTTCTGTTTAAATAAACAGATCAAAAAATGTCCATAAAATGTGGATATTAAAACAACAGGTCAAATAAATGCAGCCAATGCAGATATGGGATACATTTTGATCCTCATTCAAAAGCGATTGAGTGCACAGTGAAGAATGAAGTCCACAAAATACTCAGGAGTGTGTAGATTAAAAGGACTGGTCAAATCATTTAGCAGTGTTTAAAGTCAAAGGTTCCTGGTGGTTTACTCCATCCATATACGATAGGCCACCCTGGACATTGCTGTAAATGGCGTATAACTCAACAACTGTAGTGTGTGAAGCTGGGTCAATATAGCAAAAGTGTACCATTTAAACTAGGGAACATTTCAAAATATTATGTACGATTTTGTATTCCTTTTATTTTGTATTATACATAATTCATATTCAACTGTAGGTCATAACAGAATGAACAATTATAAAACAAAACATGGCAACAAAGAAAATAATAAAATGACCCTGTTCAAATCTGCATACCCTCAGTTCTCAATACGGTGTATTGCCCCCTTTAGCATCAATGACAGCATGCAGTCATTTCTTGCAGGTGGTATAACATTCTTGCAGGTGGTATAGCTGCCCATTTGTCTTGGCAAAATGCTTCCAGGTCATGCAAAGTCTTTGGTCATCTTGTATGAACCGCACGTTTAATCTCTCCCAAGAGTTGCTTGATTATTTGAAGGTCAGGAGATGTGATGGCCACTCCAGAACCTTCACCTTTTTCTGCTGTAACCACTGGAGGGTCAATTTGGCCTTGTGCTAAGCATCATTTTTGTACTAGAAAGTCCAACTGTGTCCCATGCGCAGCTGTCGTGCAGAGGAACCATTCATTCTGAACATCTCTTCTGGCAATTTTGGTTGAAGTCTTTCTTGGTCTACCTGACCTTGGCTTGGTATCAAGAGATCCCTGAATCTTCCACTTCTTAATAAGTGATTGAACAGTAATGACTTGCATTTGCAAGACTTTGGATATCTTTTTATATCCTTTTCCAACTTTATGGACTTCCAGCAACTTATTTTGCAGGTATTTTGACCGTTTATTTTTGCTCCCCATGGCTCAGTACCGATCTTGCTTAGTGCATCCATGTGAGAGCTAACAAACCCATAGACACTAATTGCCATTTAAAATGCCACAAGTGTGGGAAATTAACCTTTAACTGCCATTTTAATCTGTGTTTGTTGTGTGTCTGTAACAAGGCCAAATATTCAAGTGTATGTCAACTTTTTTTTGATCAGGGCCATTTGGGTGATTACTGTTTATATCAGTATGGTTTACAAATGAGCCAAACAACAATGTGATAATTAATGACTTCTTATGATCACTATCCTTACACAGTCAGATGTATTGCACAAACAATCATATTGTCAAAATCAATACAGACATCTCACAATTTCTGCTAGGGTATAGCACTAAAACGTTTTACGTTCACTTGAGTCTAATTCCTTCCTATTCTTGAGCTCTGTTAAATCTACCGGTCTCTATAGCCTTTGACAGGTTACTGATGTCAGTTGTATACAACCTGACTGAATACAAAAAATATTTAATTGTCTGGTGGCTGCTCTTTGTTATTATAAAATAATTTCCGATAATGCCTAACAGTAAAACAAATATATAATGATTGGTCGAAAGCAAAAACAGAGAGGGCTCAACACATTATCATAGGTGAGACAATCAATGCATAAAATTGCTCATAGATCTTTAGCAAAGCTGAATTAATTAACCTCTCAGACTGATGAAAGATCCTGAAGGACAGTATCAGTTTTTTTCCATAATTATTATTCATTACATCATTATTCAATCAAAATGAAATGTGAAGAGTTTCTTTCTTTCTAGACATTATTTACATGCCAGTAATTGAGCCTTACTGTTTCTCTCATACGTGAATATGAACGTTAATGTACAATTAGGTCATCCCTTTAAGAGAAAATTTTCCCATAGTCTCCACATGTGTATGATAACTCTTCTGTGTGAATGTTTATATTTGACTAGGTCCTTCTTCAGCCTGAAGGTATCCCCTTAATCTCAACTAAATAATTTTGCCACAGTGTGAATTTATTAATGTCTGTTTAAGCTGTTCCTGTGACTGAATGATTTCCCACATTCTCAACAGCTAACAGTTTCTCTCGAGTATGAATATGGGTATGTCTGATTAAGCTAGTCTTTTGACTGAAGGTTTTCCCACATTCTCCACAGCTAAATGGTTTCTCCCCAGTGTGAATATATCTATGATCGATTAAACTATTCTTGCGACTGAAAGTCTTCCCACATTCTCCACAGCTAAATGGTTTCTCTCCAGTGTGACAATATTTATGTTCGATTAAGCTTTTCCTGTGTTTGAATGTTTTCCCACATTCTCCACAGCTAAATGGTTTCTCTACTGTGTGAATACTTGTATGTTTAATTAAGTTGCATTTTGAAGTGAAGGTTTTCCCACAGTCACCACAGCTGAATGTTTTCTCTCCACTGTGAATAAGTGTATGTTCAATAAAGTTTATCCTGTGATTGAATGTTTTCCCACATTCTCCACAACTGAATGATTTCTCTCCAGTGTGAATACGTGTATGTTCGATTAAGCTGTATATGTGAGTGAAGGCTTGCCCACAGTCAGCACAGCTGAATGGTTTCTCTCCTGTGTGAGTATGATTATGTGGGATTACGCTATCCTTCAGCCCAAAGCTTTTCCCACAGTCACCAGAGCTAAATGTCTTTTCTCCAGTGTACGTCTCCTTACAGGTGTTTGGGACCTGGTTGACAGTTGAGATGTGACTGGTGGAATCGATTTGATCATCTAAAGAAACACAGGGATCATCTAGACCCTTTATATGGACGACTGTGCCAGCAGGTTTGAGACCCACTGGTTTAGAGTCACTCTCTCTGTTCTCCTCAGTCTGGGTTTGGGGAGGAATCAAGGACAAAAGTAGGTTCTCCTGATCACATTCACTTTTCACACAGGGAGGAGTCAATATGGAGTCTTTGGTATCTAAGAACTCTTGAAGCTGCTCTTCCTCCTGACTGGTCCTGAGTTCCTCCAGTTCCTCTTTAATCTGTGTGGGCTCTGGGTAATACTGATCACATTCCATTTTCAAACAGGAAGGATTGAATTTCAACTCTAGGATTTCATTGTCCTCCGCTTTAAGCTGCTCTTCCTCCTGACTGGTCCTGAGTTCCTGCAGTTCCTCTTTAATCTGTGTGGGCTCTGGGTAATACTGATCACATTCCATTTTCAAACAGGAAGGATTGAATTTCAACTCTAGGATTTCATTGTCCTCCTCTTGAAGCTGCTCTTCCTCCTGACTGGTCCTGAGTTCCTCCTGTTCCTCTTTAATCTGTGTGGGCTCTGGGTCCTCCTGCCCCAGACTGGGGCTCCACTCCTGCTCACAGTGCTGCTGCTCAGGGGTAACCTCCTCTTCAAAGACAGAGAACTGCAGGGAGTCTGGACGGAAGGAGGAGAAGTAAAGGTTAATTATGGAACCTAATTTTATGATTTGACTGTCAGGTCAGATAGTTTTAACCCCCTAACAAATCCCGCCTAACTATTACCACTCAGAAGGGATTGCCAAATTACATCTGTGAATCATACTACACTATCCAAACCAACGCATCATTTGAAACAACGTTATATTACAAGTCAAGTCTATTTTTTTGTCAGTTGCTGCAACTAAGCAGATGCCTCTTTGTAATTAAAAAAATTCTCCAACATTCTCAATAATCAAAAAACTACATAGAACAATTCTATAATTGCCCCTGCACAGACAGGTTTGTTAAGTATCAAATAAAACTTGAAAATGTAAACAGTTTCATTATTTGCCATAATGATTACTTATTCATAACAAGTTTTGAAGAACTACATGTAGCCAGCTACATGTATGTGCAGTATGTGCTTGATTATGGTGATAAACTACATAAGCATGGGTCATTTTCAGCCTAAAATCTATTGGATGCATCATTGCGCTTTATTACTGGATACAATTTTCATTCACATCATTGCCTGTTATACACCTCAGTGGGCTGGGATTCCATTAATTTCAGAAGGTCCAGTCATTAGTTAATGTTTGTTTATAAGGCTTTACTACAGAAACTTCCTAACTATCTATGTTCCAAAATTTAGAGGTCAAACACTGTATATCTGACTCTGTCGCAGGACCTGTTGGTAATAGAGATTCCTTGCGTTTGCTCCGAGTTAGGCAAAACTGCCTTTAAATTTCATGCCCCACACTCATGGAATGACATAAAAAAAACTTCTGAGGTTTTAGTTCCGGCACTCACTTTTAAATGTCGGTTACATTACCTTTTTAACTGTGAATGTTTTTTTAAAGTCTGTTTTTTATTATTAAATAAGGTTCTAACTAATTGTATCTTTACCATGTTTGTTTTAGGTTGGTTTAAAAAAAAATGATGTACCACAGCTCAACTGTAAAAGTGTATCAGCTTGTATTTCCCTAAATAAAGGTTAATAAATGTGTGCAGCTTGTTGACACAAACCAACAGATTTAAAAGATGCACTGTAGCTTTCCACTCATTCATCTGGGTGGCACAAATTTCACAAAGATTTCTTTAGAAATATATTTTCTATATGAGTTCAGGTGTGCCTTCACACTTTAGCAAACAGAAGAAGAGTGGTGCTCAACAACAGAGGCAAAAACATGAGAAGATGGCTGATCCCTAAAAGGATTTGGTGGCCAGGGATAGTTGGAGCATTCAACAAAAAATCAGAAATAAATTGCTTTGGCCTGTCTTAAATCACTAAATACACCTTCTCAATGCATTCTGTAGTTACTATCTCGGCCACCGTAAGTTTCTAAATTCTCCTATGGTGACGTAAACATACAGATGTTGGTCGTCTAATTTGTTGACACTCATATCGCATCACCGATAAGTATATTTAGTAAACATGAAATGGTCTATTACCGACGCATAGTGGCGCTAGACCGTTAAGAATGCTCTAATCTGAAAACACAGTGAGTTTCAGCCTTCTGTACAATACTCGTTTGCAACATTCAGGGCATTTTCACACCTACCTCATTTGGTCTGGACATTCTGACATTTCAGTTTGGTCCAAACCAAAATTGCAGGTGAGAAAGGTGCCTTGGAACACGGGTCGGATCAAAAGACCAAATTTGTGAAATTTCAAAGCAGTGAAATTATATATGGCAACCAACTGAAAATTATTTTCTAGCTCCTCCCATTATGCCAGCAACGGGAACTTGATTTTTTTTTCTTTTCATAACAACAGCACTTGTTTTAATTCATTGCATTAATCATTGTTAATTCATTATAAAGCTTGTGACCTTGTAACCTAATGCAATTGTATTGTGTGTAAAGAAACAATAAGTGCATGTGAAAGCAAAAACAAATAACATGTTTTATTAAAAACCGTAACAAATATGTTGTACACACAATTTGATTTAAACGTGCAATATGTAATTTTTGGCCACCAGGGGGCTCTCAATCAAAACAATAGCAAAAGATGTACTTGGATGACGTCGGGAGGTTGCGTGGGATCATGGGTTTTGTTATCGTCGTCAATGACAACCTTCCAATCTAGCGTCTCCGGCAGAAAAAAGGTTCATTGACAAAGTAATGTATTGTTAAAAATATTACAACTTTATTCACGTTATGTTTGGCGGTTCCCTGGAACTTAGAGCAACTATATTATATGACGTCATTGACGGGCGACAAAAAGAAACGTCCCGTGTCTTCAAATTAAATTACAAATTTCTCTGGATTTGAAGTTGGTGGAAACATTTAGGATAATGTAAGTACACAACTAAGAAATATATATAATATATGTATAGTTATGTTTTCTTTCAATGCAAAGTATGTATTTTGTTATTGTTTTGATTGATATTACATATTGTACCTTTAATATACTGTAAGTATCTCATGTGAAAACACAATTACATTTGAAAAAGTCTGTTTTATCCAACAAAAGACAAATTTTAGCAACACATGAACATGGACACGCTACCTATGCAATGAATTAACAATGATTATTGTAATGAATTATGAGCCCTATTATTTTGAAACGGAGAATCAGAGTTCGCGTTGCCAGCATAATATAGTGTTGCCAGGTGAACTGCTGCTATTACACTCAGCAGAGAGACTCTTAACAAGAACCAAGAGGCGAGAACATATTACTCCAGTTCTGAAATCATTACACTGGGTCCCAGTTTTCCACGGGATTGATTTTAAGGTCCTCCTGCTTGTTTATAAAACTCGAAATGGCTTAGGACCAAAAGGCACTCAGATCTTCCACAGCTAACCTGCTAAAGTCCACTCACAGAAAAATTGGAGATGCTGCCTTTTTTTAAGTAAGCTCCAAAACTGTGGAACACAATACCAAAAAAATCAAAGCATCATCTATTGATATATTCAAAAAGCTGTTAAAAACAGATCTTTTCACTATAGCATTAAACTAAGCCAGCACTCAAATGCTTTTTATGCCTTCTTTCTTTTAATATATTCCTTTACATTTCATATTTCTATTTCATTGCCTGCAAACGTGCTCTATGCTTTTTATGTTTTAATTTTTTTTACATTTCTCTGTCTTTTATTGTAAATGTTTTTATTTATGCAAATTTCTTCCATTTTATTTGACTTTTATTGATGTAAAGCACTTTGAGCTGCATTGCTTGTATGAAAGGTTATATACAAATAATAATAATAATAAAAAATTATTATTATTATTATTATTATTACTACTACTACTACATGTCGTGGAGATTCAACCTGATCCTCCATCTTCAACAGGCTTTCAAATCTGCCGGCAGTCATGAGTAATCTACCCCTGGCATTCGTCACGGTGCCACTGAGTGTAAAAGCGCGAAAGGCTGAGCTTGAATTTTTTAGGTAGGTCCCTCTTTGGCTAATGTATTTTAAAGATGGAGGCGAAACATGTTAACTTATTTCCTGTTTTTGATTAGAATGGCTTAATTTTGAAAAGACCTGGAGTTCCTACTGTGGGAAAAAGTATAGAAAAAAATGATAAAAGTAAATTACACACTGAAACGTTTAATGAATTATCCTCCCCCAAGAAAATTTGACATAGACCTTTTAATGTGATGGTTCGGAGTAATATAACCCTAGGGTCCTTTGCACCTTGACCTCGAGCCAAACAACCCCCCATAAGATTTTTTCATTGTTATAACATTGGTCAAGTTAGAGCTATCAGCCGAATGGCTTAGTGCAGGCACTAATGGAACCAAGGGTGTATCTCGTAAATAACTCCACTAATAATGCCCGGAAGGTTACCAAACTTTTACAGTAGTACAAATAGGTTCTGTACATATAAAACAATCCATTGAAAAGTTTGTAAGTACACCAGAAGTATATTTAAATAACACTTGCCTGATGGCTGCTACTCTCGGCTGCTAGACAAATACATGTTGTGCTCTGTGCGTGATCTCGCGGGATCGCGGTAGCAGCCATCAGGCAAGTAAATATACTTCTGGTGTACTCACCTTTTTATTGTTGAATTCCTTGTTAATGTCTGGATTCCGCAATTCCGTCTACATTCTTTGTAACGTGGAAATCATAGGGCCCCAGGCTACACAAGTAACTTTGTGTGTGTGTGGGGGTAATTAAATGAAATAACATTTCCTATTTTTCAAGCATAGCTATAGTGTGCGGCCCTGCGCTTGGTTTCAAAAACTCAATGTGGCCCTCAAGTACAACACTTTGTCCACCCCTGAATGAAGTAATATCCATGCTTAACACAAACCATAGAGACAGATCTACTGTGTTCCAACTTGACCAATATTTTACTCTGAAAATGTATAACTCAGATTGTTTTTAATGGCCCCAAAAATCTAATGGGGAAGGATACCCCTAGACCCCCCTAATAGAGGCTTAGCCCGCAATTCCATAAAACTCTAGTCTCAAAGTGAGGTTTTTCACCTAATATCTGAGGCGCAATTTCTCCGTAATGAAATTCAAAGTGTGTCAACATTTGAAACATCAAAGCTTTCCATGTTCATTCTATTACAGTGTTTAAAAGCTCTGAATCTGTACTTCGCACCAATAGCTATACGTATACGTCCATACCCCTCCCCCACAATGAACCGCTCAACTGTCCCATTGATTACGCATTTAAAGCCAAACAATCCAGGAAATCCCGATCAAAATGAGCTCGCGGATTCCGCTAAATATACAAAACCGAAAACATTTAATTGCGTTTACCTATTCTACGGAGTTTTATCTCCGGTGTAATCCGCCGCATTCCGCGTAGTCGATCTTCCTTCTGGTCCCTGTCTACAGTGGTCTCAACGGAATCATCAATCTCCATAGCAGCCGACGGTAACCGATCATTTAAAAACATATTAAATGACTGTAGTGCAGACATTCTTGGTCGAATTACAGTTATGAACCCTTTCGTTATACAGCTAAAAAAATGTATTTGTACCTTGCAGGTAACATGAAAAAAGTACTTCCGGCTCACGAGATTTCAAAATAGCAGTCCGCGATTAAGTATGAGAAAAGTGTCATAAATCGGAATTTATTAATGTGTATACACAAATGAACAATGAGTCGTATTTGTTCCTATTAAACTGACTTTTCCCAAAAATGTGCTTATTATATCATGTTTCATGGTCAAATAAATAAAGCCAAATCAGATCACTCTTTGCCTCACATTCCAATAACCGTAGTGTACTGTACACACTGGAACATATATCTAGGACATACTCAGGAGAGTGTCTACTAACCAAATAATATTCGTTTTTGACAACCACCCTGTGCTACATCTAGCAACACAATATTATTGACTGCCCACACAGGCTCCATTGGAAGACACTGTAGTGCAATGTAAGTGGGATCCATATTGCCTCATAACACAAAACTATCAAGTGCGAACTGGACAAGGTATTGTAGGAAATACTTATAGACAGTATAAATGAATGGACGAAGCCTTGCTGGAAGATGAACCTTCGCCCAAGTCTGAGGTCCAGAGCGCTCTGGAGCAGATTTTTAGCAAGAATGTCTCTGTAGATTGCTGCATTAATCTTTCTTTTGATCCTGACTAGTCTCCCAGTTCCTGCTGCTGAAAAACATGCCCACAGCATGATTCTGCCACCACCTTGCTTCACTGTAGGGATGGTATTGGCCAGGTAATGAGCAGTGCCTGGTTACCTCTAGACATGACGCTTGCCATTCAGGCCATAGAGTTCAATCTTTGTTTCATCAGACCAGAGAATTTTGTGGTCTCATAGTCCATCAGGTGCCTTTTTCGCAAACTCTAGGTAGGCTCTCATGTGCCTTTTAGTGAGGAGTGGCTTCCATCCGGCCACTCTACCATACAGGCCTGATTGTTAGAGTGCTGCAGAGATGGTTGTTCTTCTGAAACGTTCTCCTCTGACATGCACTGTTAACTGTGGGACCTTATATTTAGTGTCTGAACATATTCAACAGACCACAAACTATGCTAGAATTTTATTTACGGATTTTAGTTCAGCATTTAATTAAATTAAGATTGATGTTCTTTTACAGAGATTACTTGATTTAGGGTTGAATGGTGGCCTCATCTGGTGGATTAGAGACTTTCTATTAAATGGTCCACAAAGAAAGTCTCTAATCCACCAGATGAGGCCACCATTCAACCCTAAATCAAGTAATCTGGTGGATTAGAGACTTTCCATTAAATCGTCCACAAAGAAAGTCTCTAATCCACCAGATAAGGCCACCATTCAACCCTAAATCAAATAATCTGGTGGATTAGAGACTTTCTATTAAATCGTCTATTAAATTGTTGATGGTAAAGTTTAAAAAACAATTGTTTTAAACACAGGAGTACCACAGGGAACCATATTATCTCCTCTATTATTCTCATTGTACATAAATGAATTTAAAATTCACAACACATATTTTAATCTACTTAAATACGCTGACGATTTGGCACTTGTCGGCCTTGTGTACAAAAATGGAACTGAAATATATTGTATCATAAGCACATAAATTCTATGCAAAAATGGTGCAAATTGAGTGCACTTGAGATAAACCGGCATAAAACTAAGGAATCAGTGATTAGTAGTAACAATTGTGAAATCTCTGAAGAAATGCAATCCTTGAAACTGAATGGATACCAGGTAGAAATAGTCAATAGTTTAAAGTACTTGGGAACAGTCATAGATAGTCATTTTGAGTTTTTCTGGAAATGTTGATTATGTTTTTAAAAAGACAATGCAGATTGCATCCTATTTGGAGGCTAAAACACTTTGGCGTGAGCAAAAATAGTTTAGAGAAGGTCTTCAAGAATCTCATAGAATTTCTTCCCTTTCCAATTTCACGAATTGGAAAGGGAAGAAAATGTTGTAACCACCCCGAAAAAAGAAAGATTACTAAAGACAGTAATATCATTAATAAAAATAGTCTCACTTCCTACCTTCCATACACAAACATTTCACTTCTTTCCAATTACTTTAAATAAATTCATCAATTCTGACAAATAACTGAAGTATCTGCTCATCTGGTAAACAAGCAGTGCAGTGCCTGACTGAGCATCACAGACTTCAAGCAGTCATGACATGCATAGGATATTGCGCCTGAAGAAAGTTTTTTGGTCCCTGAAAATGGAGTAATCATGTACAAAAGGTCCTGTCAATTCTGAATTGTATCCTTTCAAACTCAAAGTGCTAGAGTACAGAACCAATAAAATGGTTACTGTACAATTAACTATGGTACTCACTGTGTGTGTATGTATATTTACATTTATATAAATGAAATGTCTATAACAAAATAACTTACATATACAAAAACCTATTACTGAAAGAAAGTATTGAAAAATAACTGGTACAAACATAAAAATAAGGAAATATCTTTGTCATCCATAAACAAGCCAGACCTGCTTCTAATGGAAATCTTCTGCGTTTCGTACGCGCCTTACTGTGCTAACTGAAGCATGCTGCAGGTCTTTTGCAGTCACACAAGTGTTTTTCACAACCTGCCATCTCAGAAATCTGGTTGCAGCCGTTGATAGTTTACTTTTTTTGCCTCATCCAGGTAGTGTAACCACCTTTCCCTTAACTTTTAAGTTGCCAACGGTGTCTCTGGGACATTCAGTGCCTTCGCTATCTTATTCCTGGTTTGTTAAGGGCGATGATGTCTTGTCTTAACTTTTTTGGACCATTCTTGAGCCATGTTTCTCACACACTGCTACTGGTGGGGGGCAAGGGCGCACCTGAGCTCACACCGCTGGAAGAAAAGATAGCCTCCATACTCGGGGAAGCAAGCATAGTGTCGGAGATAGAAGACACTGACAAGGTTGAGACCAATGACTAATCAGGTAAAACGTTGTTATCATTTATTGCATAGCTGTGTAAACAATTCAGACATGAAAAATCACAGTGGAGTAATTTGGGGTCGTGTCCTTCAGTTGTTCCAGAGTCTGGAGCGGTATTAGGTGGCCAGGAGGTTCCCGGTGAGGAGTGTACCAGCGAGGGGGATGTAGCCGCAGAATGTCCAGCTGGCTCCAGCAGGTCCTGTGCGCATGGCACATCTGGAAGTGGCCGGGTTCTGACCGATACTGTCCTACAGACACAAAGACACACCATCAGCGCAGTTAAAGTAATCGCAGACAAACTGAAACAAATAAGAGTTCTGTGAAATATCGACTACGTGAGAAAATCTTCTGAAACATTAAACTTACTTGCTGTCCTTTACAAATTCCAAATTACATCCTCACAGATACTCGCCCCCTGTTGGTAGCCTTCCTGTGGGGGAGGGGGCTGTGGGTTAGGGCCCTCATGCTGGGGCAGAGGGAAGACAGGAGGGAGAGGAACGCCAATAATCTGCGCCACGTTGTGCAGGACGCCACGCGCCCTGACTACTTTGCACACTTCTGCTGGGTGATACAAGTCTGCCACCTGAGGCATCTGAAACAACATCTGAACACATTTAGGATGCCGGTGACACGCTCCAATACTGAGCGCGCACCAACATGGGCGTCATTGTAGCGCATTTCCTCTGCAGTCTGCGGGCTTGGAAATGGGGTGAGGATCCAGCGTGAGGACGTAGCCACTGTCACCTGTAGGTTATAAGAGTAGTACATTAGGCTTGAATGGTTAGAATTTTGTAATGGAATGTTCATGCTTTCTATTAACATAGACAACTTCGTTGTCATATGGAGCCCTTATAGCAATATGAGTGCAGTCAATTGTGCCGATAACATTTGGGAAACCGGAGATTGCTGCAAATTGCCTTTTAATGTTGGCCTGTTCTCCCACAGTGTAAGGAAACCTGATATAATGCCTAGTCATATTAATAATGGCATTCAATACTTCAGGGATAATTGCACTCAGGGACGGCTGTAATATCCCAGGTCTTAGGATATAATTTAATCATATTCTTCCCAAAAGGGGTTTTAGGGAAAGAAGGTAAACATTATATGTTGTAGATATCAAACACATACCTGTTGCTGGTAACAGCCGGTTGCCAGAAACCCTAGAGTGGTCAGTACCTGTATTTGTACTGGGATGGTGTGGTTCCGTTGGGTCAGTCTGTCTAATGCTGGACCCAGATCAACACATAGATCCAAGAGCATGGCTCTAGAGAATCTAAATTGGCTTAATAGCCAGTCATCATCATGGGCCAGGAAATCTTTGTGGTCCCTAAACACTACTTCACTCCTGATCCTTCCATTCGCTTAGTCCTCTAGCAGTGCCAGCGCATTCATCATGCAGCATTACGCACGAGTGTCACACAAGGCTAATTGCCTCACACCTTGTCAAAAACGATCGCCAAATTCAGTGGTATCCCCCACCCTGGGATATAATTTGAAGGTGGGCGTTTTACAGGTGAACACCTTTTATATGTCCGTTTTGTTATGCATGGCCTGCATTACGATTAGGACTGATGAGGATATCTCGTGGAGTGATTGTGCAACAGTTGTCACTTTATTTCCAGACTTTGCTAATTTACACAATCCATGTGTGCAGGTGGTGAAGATGTGCAGGGTGGGAAGGCAGAGTGTTTGTGTGCCACCGCAGTGTCTCAATGCCTTCTGTTTATACACACAACCTCATTATTCAAATACAATAACGTGAATAGTTTTTCTTTATAGATGTTATTTACATGTGCCAGTAATTGAGCCTTACTATGAAATGATCTACCACAGAGTGAGCAGCCATAGGGTTTCTCTCCCATGTGAATATGTATATGTGCAATGAATTTGTCCCTGTGAATGAATGTTTCCACAGTCTCCAAAGGTGTATGATTACTCTACTGTGTGTATACGTTTATGTTTGACTAGGTCCCCCTTCAGCCTGAATGTTTTCCCACAGTCACAACTAAATAATTTTACCCCAATGTGAATAAATTCATGTCTGTTTAAGCTGTTCCTGTGACTAAAGTTTCTCCCACAGTCTCCACATGTGAATGGTTTCTCTCCAGTGTGTATATATGTATGTTTCATTAAGGTGTTCTTGCGACTGAAAGATTTCCCACATTCTCCACAGCTGAATGGTTTCTCTCCAGTGTGAATTTGGTTATGTCTTTTTAAACTGGTCTTGTGATTGAATGTTTTCCCACATTCTCCACAGCTATATGGTTTCTCTCCAGTGTGAACACGTGCATGGTCAATTAGGTTTTTCTTGTTAATGAATGTTTTCCCACATTCTCCACAGTTTAATGGAGCCTCTTCAGTGTGAGTACGTGAATGTTCGATAAAGCTTTTTCTGTGAATGAATGTTTTCCCACATTTTTCACAGCTGAATGGTTTCTCTCCACTGTGAATACGTGTATGTTCGATTAAGCTGTATATGTGAATGAAGGTTTTCCCACAGTCAACACAGCAGAATGGTTTATCTGCTGTGTGAGTATGATTATGTTTGGTTAAGTTCCCCTTCAACCCAAAGGTTTTCCCACAGTCACCAGAGCTAAATGTGTTTTCTCCAGTGATCAACTGCTTACAGGTGGTTGGGACCTGCTTGTCATTTGAGATGTGACTGGTGGAATTGTTTTGATCATCTAAAGAGACACAGGGATCGTCTAGACCATTTACATGGATCACTGTACCAGCAGGTTTGAGATCAACTGGTTTAGAGTCACTCTCTCTGTTCTCCTCAGTCTGGGTTTGTGGAGGAGTCAAGGACCAAAGTGGTTTCTCGTGATCACATTCACTTTTGTCATAGGGAGGAGTCAATATGCAGTCTTTGGTATCTAAATGCCCATGAAGCTGCTCTTCCTCCTGACTGGTCCTGAGTTCCTCCTGTTCCTCTTTAATCTGTGTGGGCTCTGGGTCCTCCTGATCACATTCAATTTTCACACAGGAAGGACTGAATTTGAACTCTGGGATTTCATTTTCCACCTCTTGAAGTTGCTCTTCCTCCTGACTGACCATGAGTTCCTCCGGTTCTTCTTTAATCTGTGTGGGCTCTGGGTCCTTCTGCCCCAGACTGGGGCTCAACTCCTGCTCACAGTGCTGCTGCTCAGGGGGAACCTCCTCATCAGAGAGAGAGAACTGAAGGGAGTCTGGAGGGAAGGAGAGAGGAGAAGTAGAGGTAAATTATAGAAACTGATTTAATGATTTGACTGGGGGATTTATTAGGGTCCTCTTAGTACCATTCAGGGCAGTATTAAGAAGTGGAAAGCATATGGCACCTGCAACACCTTGCCTAGATAGGGCGGTCCCTCCAAACTGGATGACCGAGCCAGGAGGACATTGATAAGGGAAGGTACCAAGAGGCCAAGGGTAACTTTCAAGAACTTACAAGTCTTTATGGATGAGACTGGTAGGACTGTGCATGTGACAACTATCTCACAAGCTTTACTCAAAGCTGGCCTGCTTCGCAGGGTGGCAAGAAAGAAGCCTCTTCTGAAAAAGGGACACACAGAGTCTTGTTTGCACTTTGCAAGAAACACTTGGAATATTCTTATGCCAGGTGACAAAGGGTTTTATGGTCAGATGATGTACCTAATGTAGGCTACAAACATATCTGAAACCAACACTAACAAAACATTTAAAATTGAGTGTCTGGATTTCCAGAGCTGTTCAACGTGTCTCTGTTATAATACAGGAATACTAACGTAAAGAAAGGGCCAAAGGTAAATGATCAGAGATGTTCATTTACCTCAGTGGTTTGCCTTATAACTTCTGACTTTGGTCATGATGGGGACAGTTGTTCTAGCCATTAAATTGAATGATACAATTGAATGAGTCACTAAATACATGACTCATGACTCTCGAGTCACTAAATAGAGTCGTTCCAAATGAATGAATCGTTCACAAACTGCACATTACTACAATACAGTAATCACTGAAAGAATACAAAGAGGCTTTAGTTAATTTAAGAATAATAATACAATTACAATAATTTAATGGTAGTCTTTGTAATAGATAACCCTACTAAGGTTTTGAACTCGCAATCTCCTGCATCGCCGGTTTTGCCATAACGCCACGTGTTCTGTGTAGATCTCCACGAAAAACATAATAAACTTCTCTTTCAGGAAGCAGATTCCATAGTCAATATAATGAGTTATAAAATAAGTGTTGAGTGTCTTTTGAGCAGTCAGGATTGTTTTCAACTATAAACAATATGTCCAAAATAGCATAAGACTATACATAGTGCATTTACATACACCTAATGAATAAAACATAGTAAGAATGAATGACAGTCCTGAGCACGGAGAACACACCCACGTTTGTTAATTGAATTAGAGCACGTAGAATATTTAAAACAGATTTTTGGTGAGCTTCTCTAAAAAACATGATGTATCTTTAAATACAGTAATATCTAAATGTTGCAATCGAGTGTTGTACAGTAGAAACCAAGCCATGCTCACTGAGTTTGCACATAATCATGTTTTTTCTTAATCTTGGGTACTCAAGATTCTGCCAATGTGTACTCTCTTTTTAGGGCAAGGTAGCACTTATTCTAATTTGCTTTGTTTTCTGGTAGATTTCTTCCAATGTGTGAGGACTAGTTTGTTTAGGGGCAGGGATGGGCAAAGATATATTTAAATATAAAATACTAAATAATGTATCAAAATAATATATTGTATTTTTGCTCCCATCTACATTTTGTACAATTTAATCATTTATCCAAAGTACAGAGTACAGGGACATCCCCCTGGAACAACTTAGAGTTAAGTGTCTTGGCCAAAAACAAAACAACATTTGGCAGAGTCGGGAATCGAACCGACAACCTTCCAACTACAAGACTGATTCCCTAACCACTGAGCTATCGGATGCCCATCTGATCCTATCGCTCCCTCCAATCTTGTTCTGATTAGCAAGAGCGATTTTTTTGAGGCATGCATTTTCAAGTACAAGTGCATCTCAAAGAATTTGAATATTGTGGAAATGTTTTTTTTCTGTAAATTAATTCAAAATGGGACAGCTTCATATATTCTAGATTCATTACACATAAAGTGACATATTTCAAGCCAATAGAAATACAAAAATCCAGTAACTCAACATATTACAGTAAAGAATTTATAATACAGAAAATGTGACCTTCTGACCTTATGCACTCAATACTTGGTTAGGGCTCTTTTTTGCATGAATTAGTGCATCAACGCAGCGTGGCATGAAGTCATCAGCCTGTTGCACTGCTGAGGTGTGATGGAAGCCCAAGATGCTTTGATAGCGGCCTTCAGCTCATCAGTATTGTTGGGTCTGGTGTCTCTTCATTTTCCTCTTAAAAAATAGCCCATATATTCTCTTTGGTGTTCAGGTCGGGCGTTTTGGCTCAAGCACAGTAATACCGTCGTCAGCAAACCAATTACCAGACATTTTGGCACTGTGGGCAGGTGGAAAAGGAAATCAGCATCTCTATAAAGCTTGTCAGCTGATGGAAGCATGAAGTGCTCTAAATCTCCTAAGAGATGGCTGCATTGCCTCTGGACTTGATAAAACACAATGGATCAATACTAGCAGATGACATGGCACCCCAAAGCATCACAGACTATAACTTCACACTGGACTTCAAGCTACTTGGATTCTGTGCCTCCACTCTTCCTCCAGACTCTGGGACCTTTATTTCCAAATTAAATGTAAAATTTACTTTCTTCTGAAAAAAGGACTTTGAACCACTGAGAAACGGTCCAGATCTTTTTCTCCTTTTTCTCCACTTCTGGCGTTGTCTTTGGTTCAGGAACGGCTTGACACTAGGAATGTGACAATTGTAACCCATATCCTGGACATGTCTGTGCGTGGTGACTCTTGATGCACTGACTCCAGCCTCAGTCCACTCCCTGTGAATCTCCCCCAAGTTCTTGAATCAGCTTTGCCTGACAATCCTCTCAAGGCTGTGGTCATCCCTGTTGCTTTTGTCACATTTTCCTACCAAACCTTTCTTTTCCAGTCAACTCTCCATGAATATGCTTTGATACAGCACTCTGTGAACAGCCAGCTCTTTCAGCAATTACCATCAGTGGCTTACCCTCCTCGTGGAGGGTATCAATGAGTGTCTTCAGGACAACTGTCAAGAGTCTTCCCCATGATTTTGGTTGTGTGTACTGGATCAGACAGAGATTATAAAAACGTTGCAGGTGTTAGTTTATTTGCTGATTATAGCTCTTCTCAGGTCCACATTTTTGTATTTTAAATTCTTTATTCTAATATTTTGAAATACTGGATATTTTATTTACACAAGCTGTAAGGTGTAATCATCAGGATTGAAAAAAAAATACTTGAAATGTCACTTTTTGAAATAAATTATGGACAAATAGTTTTCCATGATATTATAATTTTTTCAGATGCACATTTTTATGATGTCCTCATGTAGACTTCTCACAAAGTATATTACAGTATTTTTAAAATACAAAACACCAAAGTACTTTGATACAAACTACTAAGCCATTTTCATTCAGCCTATTAAATACACATTAAAAAATTGTCTGTAAAAATAACAAAAACATGACCTGTATGAAAAGGCCTGAGGAAAGGTTTGGGAACCCCTGAACTACCCAACCAGAACTAAATGAAGGCCAGGAGCAGCCTCAAGGTACCAGTACCACTAGCAGCACAGAGCCTGTTGAGCTACATGCATATTACTAAAGAGCAGGCTGCTAGCCCTCCCGCTATCACATGAAACGTAACGTTATTAACAGTGCATGAAGTGCTAAACTGAATACACTATCTGCCCTCTAAGTTTCTGCCTTTATCTATATATGGCAACTTCTGCCAGTCCTGCATGTGCCTGGCAAAGGGAAGATCTACAGATAAATCAGTTAATCAATTATTTCATCAGTTCATTTTCAGGGCATACTGATGCCATTTCTGTAAGTTATATGACCTTTGTATTCTTTTAATTAAACTTTTGCAGGGCTACTAAAAATCAAATTCTTAGTGGCCACCTGCATAGCTTTATGATTTTCTTTCAATATCCCTCTACCCCTTTACAAAATACACACACATAATATCATCAATATAAGCATTATATCAAAGTATCAGTTATACACTATAAAAATGTAAATGTGAAGCTTATACCAGTCTATTCCGATGGAGGGAATAAGGGGAGAACTGGCACCTATTTCTTTCCCACTTCAAACACTGAATAAACCTGATTTGTAATTAACAATGAACTGCACAACTGTCACCTTGGATACGCATCAGAAGCCAAACAATACGGAAAAAGCCTATCAGAATGAGCTCGCGAATTCCGCAAAATATACAAAAACGAAAAATAAAATAGCATTTACCTATTCTACAGAGTTTTATTTGCGGTGTAACCCTCAGCATTCTGTGCGTGATCCGCAGCATTCTGCGTAATTGATCTTTCTTCTGGTTGTCGTCTACCGTCTTCTCAACGGCATCAACAAAATCTACAGCAGCCGACGTTAAGCGCTCATTTAAAAACATATGAAACGACTGTAGTGTAGACATTCTTGATCGAATTCCAGTTATGTTAAACAGCAAGAAGTGAAAATGTAATAAAATGGCACTTCCGGGTCACAACTTTTCAAAATAGAGGTCCTCGATTTATTCTTCTTCGTCTTCAATGGCTTTATGGCAGATCGCAAACGATTTAAAGGCGCATACACTGCTAGCTACTGTACCGGTGTGAGGCCGGTGACGGCCACAGGGTGAGCATCCGGTTTGGCAAATTGACACAAATGAGGACGTGCCTTAAACCTGCATTCTATCTGAAATCCAGCTGGGGGCGATATGTCTGGTTGCAAAAGAGCTCGTTTTCTGTAATAGTCTATGAGAATGAGAGACACTTCACACTTGAATATTAACTCAGCAAACATTTTCATAATGCAAGCTCCAATTAAGAATTACTGACTGCGGCTGCACAAAAGCAATACCTAAAATGCACAATAGTTATCAAAGTCAGACCTGTGATTGTCACAATTCCTATTGAAATAAAATTATAACAATCAGTGTACACTTTACTGATATTCAGCAAAAAGGTACTGGAATTGGACAGCTGAGGACTGGCATAAAGTAATTTTCTCTGATGAATCCTCTTTTCTGATTTTTTGAGCCATCCGGAAAACACCTTGTCAGGAGAAGACAAGGTGAGCACTACCATTAGTTCTGTGTCATGCCAACAGTAAAGCATCCTGAGACCATTCATGTGTGGTGTTGCTTCTCAGCCAAGGGAGTGGGTTCACTCACAATTTTAAATAAAAACACAGCCATGAATATAGAATGGTACCAACACATCCTCCGACAGCAACTTCTCCCAATGATCTCCCACCAGTTTGATGATGACCAATGCATTTTCCAGCATTATGGAGCACCTTTCCATAAGGCAAAAGTGAACTATGTGGCTCAGGGAACAAAACATTGACATTTTGTCCAGGAAACTCCCCAGACCTTAATCCCATTGAAAAGTTGTGGTTGATCCTCAAGGGGCGCGTGGACAATCAAAACCCCACAAATTCTGAAAAACTGCAAACACTGATTAATGCAAGAATGGGCTGCCATCAGTCAGGATGTGGCCCAGAAGTTGATTGACAGCGTACCAGGGTGAATTGCAGAGGTCTTGAAAATAAGGGTCAACACTGCAAATGATGACTCTTTGCATAAACCTAATTGTCATTGTCAATAAAAGCCTTTGAAACTTATGTAATGCTTGTAATCATACTTTGAATGAGGAAGAGACAGGGGAAGAGGGAAAGGAGAACAAGGAAGAGACGGGGGAAGAGGGAGAGGAGAATGAGGAAGAGACGGGGATAGAGGGAGAGAAGAATGAGGAAGAGACTCGCAAAAAACAGACATCAGGGCAAAAACATCATCGGGGCAACAGTGTAGGGGCAACATCTCTATGTGTGCCGCCATTAGTAGTCAGGGAGTTCTCCATCACCATGCCACCCTGGCTCCATACAACACTGCACACATACTGACATTTCTGCATGCACTACATGCCGCGGTCACATAGGACCGACCAGGGCAGCCCATGTTCGTTGTCATCTGGGATAATGTCAGTTTACACCGACTGCTCTGGTCCGGGACTGGTTCGCCAACTACGACCATTACATGGTACTGTACCTTCCCCCTTATTCCCCGTTTGTCAACCTGATAGAGGAATTATTTTCGGCATGGCGGTGGAAGGTCTATGACCGCCTACCACATGCACGCGTGCCGCTCCTGCGGGCAATGGAGGAGGCATGCGGAGACATCGAGTTGGGGTCGATCCACGGGTGGATATGCCATGCCCGGCAATATTTTCCACATTGCCTGGTGAGGGAGAACATACCCTGTGATGTGAAAAGGTGACGTGGCCCGACCCCAATCGACGGAGTGATCACTGACTTGTAATGGGAGTTGTTGTGCTACCTGTACAATGTATCACTGAGGCTTGGTTGCGGGAATAAAAATGTCTTAAAAACTACAAATGACAGAAGTGTATTGAGTACAGTTGACCAGTGTGTTGTGTCTGCTTTGACTGTTTATTGTTCATGTGCATGTGTGTTTCCTATCGATCTGAAGATGGCCTTTTGAATTCAGAGTGTTAAGTTTTGATTGCAGAATGTCTTTTTGACATGGCAGTTAGATGTTAATTTCCAAGTGTTGTGTAAAGAATTCTTGTGTGTTGAGTTTTGACACGATGAGCCAAATTTTGCATTTTGTGTGTTAGCAATTGGGAAAAACTTTAATTACATTATCTTAATGCAGTGTGACTATTTCTGCACCTAAAATACAAACCAGGGTTCTTGCACCATTTTCAAAGATACATTTGATGCTTTTTAAGAACTTTTTAGGACAAATAAAATTTAAAACCCAATTTTTTTTAATCTATTTATCTGATAGAAAAGATAATATCCTAATTTGGAAAACATAACTTACATTTTCCTTGTCTTTTGCTCAGAGGAGAATACTTTAAATTTAAACCTTTCCAAACAGAGTACATTTCAAGCATATTAATAAGCTTAAATAATAAAAAAGTTTAATGTGGGATTCAACAGTTTTCATCCCCATGGACTATTTTTCAGCATAAATTGATCCCCCCCCGAATACATATATACACATATATTTTTAGGGCCCAAGCCAACGGCGAAGGCCCTATTGTTTTCCTAAAGATTATTATTATTAGGGCCCAAGCCAACGGCGAAGGCCCTATTGTTTTCGTAAAGATTATTCTTATTATTATTATTATGATTTTCCTACCTTTTGGGCACTTTTGGGGCCCTTAACATGCTCAAAAACTCTTGAAAATGTGCACACGGGTCAGAAC
>JACXGM010000481.1:0-12546 GCA_016801145.1 Umbra pygmaea
TTTCAATATTCCGGGTAATTGAAATACCATTGAAATTCCGTTGATCTATGGACAGGATTTCAACGTTGTTTCAATATTAAAACAGGGTGCAAAATGATGTAGAATCAACATCAGATTTCGATGTTGATTCAATGACTTAATGTTGACAACGGAATGTTGATTTAACATAGTTTCAATGACTGTTTGCTATCTGGGTTAGAAAGTGGCTGCGTCTCATGTGAATTTGTTATTTGTACACACTGTGACTCTACAAATCATAACATGTAAACAGGCGAATTTTGGCTTTATTTTGTCTTTTATTGGGAGCAGTAGGCTAGCTGGAGCCATTTACCTTCATTAACTGTGCTAAGCTAAGTTAGCGGTGGTTGCGTCAGAGAGAGTTACAACACGCACTGAGAAGAGAAGGGTATGTGTGCATTTATCTAGCTCTGGGAGATACGGTGAATAAGTTAAAGTCCCAAAAAGGTGGCGTGTTCCTTTAATGTAATGTAAACTATATAATATTGACTAAATTATATGTATTTTAAACAAGTATGTCCATATAATCTACAGGCTATTTTGACAGGAAGGTAATTGTTTAAAAGTGTTTTCTTGTGCACCACGTCTCCAGACACACCAAGTCTCAGTTCCCAGATTTTATGCTGCAATTATTTACCAGGGGACAAGGGCCGTTCTGTGCCTTCTCAGTCCCCAGTTACATTTTATTGGTTTATGTGATGAGGGACTAATTAAAGAAGAGACTTCTGTAAGTCGGACAGCTCAGGACCCTGGGAGAGGAAGCTGGGGGCCACACAAGGGGGGGTCTAAGCAGCTGACATCACACTGTCGCTCAGATAGCCAGGGGTTGAGGGCCAGAGCAGTGGTGTTGTTAGGCTGGGCATCCAGACCTTCAGCCCGGGTGTTTTGAAGTACCTCCAGGTCATTTGATCCATGTTGAATAATATATATTTCATTTAATATATATTTTTCAGAGCCTGCATTATCACACCAATAATTTGCTGGAGAATGCCTGCCTGTTTAAAGACCTGATATGAACTCAGCTGGGATGCCTTAAATAAACACAGCAACAAGTGCCAACGAGAGCTTTGTTTTCACAGTGCATACAGAGTTTTGCAGGGTTGTATGACAATGCAGTGTTTAATGCATGCCATCAAGCCCCTCCCACAACCCTAGGTCAGCAAATAGGATTTGGGGCAGAGATGAATACAGGCCAATAAGGAAAGGAGGAGACGGTGCTGTGGAAGTAATCATAGTGAGAAAGGATAGAGGAACGACATGATAATAATAGCATACAATTGTGTACGCTAACCTCTGAAAATCTATTCTCTCTTATTGGTTTCCATAACGTGCTAACAGTGGCGGGCCGTGCATTTTACACCTAGGCCTTCACTATCTTCCCGAAATTAAAATGCATTATAATAACCTCACAATGACACTCTAGGTTATTGTCATTCAGCATATAATGCACCCATTATTCATAGTGAAGATAAGTATATTCCACTCGATAAAGGTTATTTAACACGAGGCTCAACACCTATGAGACTTACAATACACTAATTTACCCGACACGACTGAAACCATAAGAATGTAACACTACGCACTATGACAGGATGTCGCATTACACATACTATAGCCATCGGATAGCCAAAATCAATGTCCTAACCATTTAAACAAGAACTAACTCACCACACCCAGTCAAAACACTACAAACATGCAAAAATGCCAGAAGGAACCATCAGGATTCAACCGATTTCCCCAGAGATTGCAGACAAGCTGTGGATTAAACGCACATCCAGGTTTACCACGCACACCCAAAGGCACAGCCCACTAAGACCACTGAATCTGAACCATAGACCTTATATATATATGATCTAAACATGCTTCACACCAGTAGTGATCTAAAACAAGCAAGCAGTAATAATTAACAGGTATTAACAGGCCTGGCGCCAGGATGAAATGTGTCTGTTTATCTCCCCCTGCTTGAATACAAATACAGTACATGCACTAAGCCCCGTTAAGAACCTTTAAGGCTAGGGATGGGACGATTACACTTTTTATGGAACGAGTACATGTACAGAGTATTTCATTTTGGGTACTTGCTGATACGAGTACTGATAGGTGTACTTTTAATATGCAAAATGTCACATTTATCAAGCTAAAATCTGCTATTTCTTAGATGTTGATCAGCCAATTCAAATATAGAAAAATAAATATTCCTACATATCCAGAAGAACATAATTTATTTTGCAGGTCAAGAATGTGTAATACCCAGTAGGCAACACGCAAGCGGGCCACCTGCGGCACGCCTGCTTTTTGCCACCGTGACCGCTGAGCTTGTTTGCAAAGCGGCTGACCAGCGGTGCGCCGGCGGCAAGCCGCCTTTTTGCCGCAGTCGCCCCACCGGTGGGGCGCTTTTAATAAACAATACCCTTATCAGCGGCGCACCCGCGGCAAGCCGCTTTTTTGCACAGAACCCAGCGGGATGCCTCATACCCCAATATTAGGCTTTTTATTATTAATAAATAATATAATCAGATTTCACTTATATCACAAATGAGAATGCATTTAATTCAATCTTAACATTTTATTTAAAATAGTGCAAGGGCAAGATGCAATTGAAAAAACCAGTGCATTATTCAGCAAGCATACAAATATACATTGGCAAATGTATTTAATTAAATCTTAACAATTGTATTCACATTACTTTCAGTCCTCCCCAACAATGCAGATTGTACTAGTAATAAAAATAATACTCTAATCAATATAAACAAACTTAAAAAAGTTTTTAAAAAATAGTCAAAATCCAATGTAGGTAGGTAGGGTTTGTATGTGTTGTCTCTGGGATCCCTCTGTTTGTGTGAGTATGCTGCCCTCTTGTGTCGAGTTCTTGTCTTAGGTTGGTTTTGATTATTAATTGGGTCATTGTTAGTCACGGGTGGATTGCATTAGTAATTAGTTGTCTTTGTATTTAGCCATGTGTTCTCCCCTTGTCTCTTGTCGATCAATGTTTTACTGTGGCGTCTCGGTGTTACCTGTTTCATTGTGTATTAGTGAAAGAAGACTTGTTTGCCCCACGAGGCAGTATTATTTTGATTATTAATAAAGTATTTGGATTATTGAACCTTCGCGCCTGTCTCTACCTTTGCGAGACGTGACAGATTGATCGACCTTCTAAAATGAGACAGCGAAGGAGCAACCACGTATCCAGAGGACGCCGTCGTCTTCCCCACAGTGGAGGCGACGAGGAAGGGGATCTCATCTGGCTGAACCGGAGGATTATGGAGCAGGCTTTGGCTATGGGCTACTCCTCGGCAGACGTGGAATACGGGGCCGACGGAGTAGCCTGTTTTGGCATTAGCTGGCTGGAGGAGGCGTATACGGGCACTGAGGAGCTTCCCTTGTGGGAGGTGGAGACGGAGGACTGTGATTCCTGGGACGGAGAGGAGGAGGAGTGGGAGATACACCCCGATTGGAGGAGAAGTGCCATTCGGCGGACACCACCCCAACTGCCTCAACCACAGCCCCGGATGGCCTCCACTCCCTCCGGTAGGGTTTCCTACTTCCCCAGTAGCCTCCCTAACCCCGCTAGCTCTCCGTCCTTCCAGGCCAGCTCTCAGGCTGGTTTACGTAGCCCCCTCAGTTTACAGGCTAGTTCTGTCCCCAGCTCTCTGGCTGGTTATTTTCCTAGCTCTCAGGTGCAGGGACGTGGTCCGCTGTATAGGGCCCCCCGTCTGAGGGCTAGTCCCAGACTGAGGGCTAGTCTACACCTCCGGCAGACTGCACACAGCAACCATCGGCAGACTGCACACAGCCACCATCTGCAATCTGCAAACAGCCACCATCTGCAGTCTACACACAGCCACCATTAGCAGACTGCCCACTGCCACCTCCTGCAGTCTGCACTCAGCCACCTCCAGCAGCCTGCCCTGAGCCCATCCTGGCCTCAGACCTGGAGGTCCTCCTCCTCCCTCCGCCTCCTGGGTTTGGCGAGGTCGCCTCCTGGGAGGAGTCCGGACCCTCTGTTCAGCCGCTGCTGTCGTCCGGACCCCCGTCGTCGACGCCGCTGACGTCCGGACCCCCTGCTCAGCCGCCGCTGACGTCCGGACCCCTGTCGCTGACGTCCGGACCCCCTGCTCAGCCGCCGCTGACGTCCGGACCCCCGTCGCTTACGTCCGGACCCCCGTCCGGACCCCCGTCCGGACCCCCGTCGCTGACGTCCGGACCCCCGTCCGGACCCCCGTCGCTGACGTCCGGACCCCCGTCCGGACCCCCACTGTTGACGTCCGGACTCCCGTCCGGACCCCCGTCCGGACCCCCGTCATTGGACCTCCCGGACACCCTGCCTTTCCTCGGGCCCCCTGAACTGCCTTTTCCTGGGCATCAAACTGCTGTAGGTCTTCCAGGTTGTCCAGGGGGAGCTGAATACCCTGAACATTAGGGAACAACAACTCCCCCACCGGGCCATTTGCTTGGACGCAAGCAAGCACTGTGGCCACCTGGTTTGACAGGAAGTGCAGCTCTTCACTCATTGTGCCTATGTGGCGCAAAAGTGAATTACCTGGACCTACAAATAAGCAGTTAAACACCATTATATAACACTGACATATTACACGACATTCAAAACAAATGAAGTGTTTTATGAAGACACAAAGCATAACTATAGAGTCATGTGTTTACCTGACTGCAGTGTCAGCTGGGCCCTCAGATGGACAATCTCCTCAGTCTGCCTCTTATCTGAAGCGAAAATGCAAAGAAATGTCAATAAGTAAAGAGTGAAATAAAGATAACTGCCTTATACATGACATTTTAAAAAGGCTGTACAGTATTGCGTTTTAGTAAAGAGCAAAAATGCAGACCAGTGTTTTATGAAGACACAAAGCATAACTAGAGTCATGTTTTTACCTGACTGCAGTGCCAGCTGGGCCCTCAGATGGACAATCTCCTCAGTCTGCCTCTTGATCTTCTCCAAATATTCTGAAAATACACTACATTATTCAGTCCTTAATATCAGGTTATATCACAGCCCTCAGAACTAAATAAATTGCAATGTCTGCCAATGTTAATTCTTACCTTCACGTGTAGAACTAAAGTCCTCCACCTGGTACTCCAGATGGCGCCGGGGAGTACCTCTCTGTTGCCGGGGAGTACCTCTCTGTTGCCGGGGACTACTGGGAGTGACCCAACCTACAAATACACATACGTATTATGCATACACATAAATGATGCAACTAAGTAAACACTGCAGTAATTACCACATGTAATTCACATACCTACAGGGCTGCAATCCACAGACTGTTGTGGTGTCGACGTGTGTCCTTGGGGTGGTAGGGGCCCAGCAAACTGTGGGACTTGTGGCACATCCAGAACACATGAGGTGCGACTTGGAACCTCATTGTCGCTGTCCCCAAAATACGCAGCCTGGTATTTTGGATTAGCCTGGCATTTTCGCTTCCTTGTCACCTCATCATCAGTAGTTTCCACGCTGGAACCGTTTTCAATCCTCTGACAATACACACGCGCAGCCTCCCATCTATCTAGGAAGAATTAAGGTTTTGTAAGCATTTACCCTGAAAAACACATCTGTATTTCAATTTGTTATGAATGGTTAATGCAAATGTACCTGCATGTTTGATTAGTTCATAGGGGACAGCCTCCCAGGTGGTGAACAAGACCTAAGAAACAAGCTCCTGTAATACATTAATCCATTAATGTATTTAAATGGTCTGACATGATTGAGAAGTCTTTATAAAATGAACAAGAATCTAATAGCAAAGTACAAAATAAGTTTTGTACGAAGTACAAAATGTTCAGGAGCTGAATACCCTGAACATTAGGGAATAACAACTCCCCTACCAGACCATTTGCTTGGATGCAAGCGATCACTGTGGCCATCTGGTTTGACACAGAGCACAGCTCTTCACTCATTGTGCCAATGTGGAGCAAACGTGAATTACCTGGACCTACAAAAAAGCAGTTAAACACCATTATATAACACTGACAAAGTGTTTTATGAGGACAAAGCATAACAGTCATGTTTTACCTGATTGTAGTGCCAACTGCGCTCTCAGGCAGACAAGCTCTTCAGCCTGCCTCTTGTTCTTCTCCAAAATACTCTGAAAATACATTACAGCCCTAATTATCAGGTTATGTCACAACCCTCAAAACTCAAATAATTGCAGTGTCTGACAAAATGTTAATTTTTACCTTCACGTGTAGAACTAAAGTCATCCACCTGGTACGAAACAACGGAAAACGTCATGATCTGAAAGCAATATTTAGAAAATAGGTTTAGCAAAAAGGCCTACATAACCCTATAAAATAAACACAACATATTTAAATCACTAAATACAATAATAAACTCTTAGCTAGGTAACGTCTGTACCGGTTTGTTTATGCAAATCACATAAAATGCAACCTTGCTGATAAACACCAAATATTGGACTCACATGCTACATTTTCAGTCATTGCCTGTGCCACAGGTGCTGTAGTTTCCCCATCTGTTCCATCAATACTCTTCACTTCTAGTGTCACTGTGTCCACTAGTAGAATAGCTTGGAACAGCACCTGGTACAGCACCTTGTGTAGCAGTACAAGCAGCTGCTAATTCCTGTAAGTGACCTTGAACATGCTTCATTATTCTCCTCCAGTAACTAGACCTGTCTGTATAAAAAAGTGTTAATAATGTCACTAAACAGATATGATGGCTGTGTGTAGAAAAAGTTAATTAATGGGAACAAACACACTAACATTTATCAAACCAATCAATTTAAATTAACAGGTTTCTTTAACCTTTAATTAACCAGATAGGCCGATTGAGAACAGATTCTCGGGAAAGTGATAAAGAAATTATACTGTTTAGTAGGGAAACCAGTTTGATGGGGAGAATAAGTATAGGGTGTCAGACAGCCACGCTCATAACCAGTAGGTGGCGGTATATGCAATCATGTAGTTGCGATCTGCCAATAAATCCTAAGAAGAACCTTAGTAGCTAGCGCTAGCTCGTTTAGCTACTGTTCGTGTTCTCTTATAAACCCATGGTAGTAGCACGAGAAAGTGGGTACATTTTGTTTGTGTTATCGCAGCAACCAGTTTTTGTTGTTCCTTATCAATAATATGCTTATCTAAATAAAGATGGATGTATTTAGAAAACCAAGAACATTTCATCATTAGGTGGTGTTACTACAGTACATACTAGCTAGCACTAGAGGCAAGGGCGGCGGCAGGGTATGGCTTGGTTGGGCTAAAGCCCTACCAAGAATCGTGTTTGCCCCACCTTAGCCCCACCATGAAATATCAACTGTGCTGACTTAAGTCAATTAATTAATTAGTCAATTAATGCAACTAATTAGTTGCACTTTTATGTGGTTTCGGTGCAGAGAATGTGAGCGGAGCGTAAGGGAAGCGGAGCGAGGAGCGGAGCGGACCCAGTTTACCAGAGCGCAGAGCAATATTTGAGCAGCCCAGAGGGCTCTCGCTCAAAATCGCTCCAGTACTGCTCCAGTAGTGCTCACTTCACATACCGTAGTCAGGACAGCTTAATGAGCCTCTACGTGTGTAGGTTACTTGGCTAGTGCGCGTTGTTAATGTGTAATCATGGAGTTCGCTAAATAGTAAAAAAACTAACAAAACATACAGGTACAGAATCAAGATTATCTACAAAAATGAAAGGTGAGGTTATATAGTGGTCATGATTAAATAGTCTTATGGAATATGAAAAGACATGCCTATCTCGCGCAAGCACGATAATGTACTGCGTGCAAACGCGAAAAGAAATAATTGAGGTGCGTATCTACTTAGACTGAGTTATAGAACCAACAATTAAAACATTTTGTTCATTCACTTTGTATTACATTGTTTTCGTTTTATAAAACATTTTATTTTATCTTCACAATATATACAGAAAACATATAGAGAATATTTGTAAAACGAGATTGCACTGTTTTGTATTAACAGTTGTATACTGTATAAAACGGTTTGTTTTTTGTGTAGATACATGGTCATACTTTCATGTTTATTTTAACAACGTTATAACAATTCAAGCCGATTTAGTTTCAATATTTCAACATCGACATACATGGTCACACAATGGATGGGTTTGTTACTATTGTAATATGACTTAGAAAATAATTGGAGCGATTTTAGGGTGTTAACTCCGTTAACTATCGCATCTTGCGAGAGTGCTCTCTCCCCTTCAACTGTGTGTGTTCACTATAACGGAACATCGCACATTCGCACTGGAAGTTCTATTCTTTAAAAAAACTTAACAGAACATAGATTATGAAATTGGTATCTGATCCTATTTACGCTAGAATCAATCTTAAAAAAATAAATATATAGCCTATATTTTTGGATCGATCTGCCCATCCCTATCGGGTGTGTAGTGGACAGGTTTGCAGACAAAATTAACAATTTTAAATTGCATAAATATACTACTGCCTAAACTCAGTAGTAGTGATTTCCACGTCGGTTGCTCTAGATGTAATTTGCGTGTGAAAAAACGAGTCGGTCCGACGTGGTATTTCTAGCTAATGGGAATGATGTTACGCTTTATTCTATTGTGCATGTACATTGAAATTCAGACGTTGATTTGAGCCCAACCACTGTGTGGATTAGCCCCACCATAGTTATGCCAAAAGAAATATTCTGGCACCGCCACTGACTAGAGGTTAGCCATCGAGGCTATGGCTTGAGCGTTACAGCAGGCCGCACCTGGACCAGACAAAGCGTAGACGTGCAGGACAACATCAGTTACACATTAAATACACCGAGTACAAAAACACAAAGATGCTAAATGCAGTAGAGTCTGTATAGTAATTATTTGAAATCGGTTGAGAAATCTAAACGTCATAGTACTTTTGATCCTAAAAAATTGCAGCTCTGATCGCTATATTTACGGTAACAGTACGACTAGCCAATGCATCAGCAGCTAGGGATGGGACAGTATGAAAATTTCATATCACGATTATAGTGACCAACGTTATCACGATTATCAATATTATCACGGTTTTGTTAAAATGAGATGGAAATGTAAAAAAAACTGATACACACACACACTGAAATGTGGATGGGAGAAAGTGACCACGTTTAGAGGCTTACGGATCCATCAGGGGAAAGCGAAGTGTGGGCAGAAAGGCCAACAGCAACCTTGCACTGCGTTAGCAGGTGAGACGACAAGGACCAAAAGCCAGGGAAAAAACCATAGAGCCGAAGGACCTAACGTTGCTGAAGGCATGAGAGTAACAGAGGAAGGTCCCCTGGTGGAGGCTGAGCCTCCACGTGAGCATGAAGGCCCAGTCCCCAACACGTTACACAGAACAGAGCCAAATGAAGAGACCAAAGAACCAGCCAGAAGGAGCAAGCTGAAGTGGCCGAAGTCAAATGAAGCAGAGGCATTGCGCAATCTGGACTTGGAACTGATCAAGACCCTAGGGCAGTGGTATTCAACTCTAACCCTACGGGGTCCGGAGCCTGCTGGTTTTCTGTTCTACCTCAACATTAATTGGACTCACCTGGTGTCCCAGCTCTAAATAAGTCTCAGATTAGAGGGTTGCAATGAAAAAATGGAGTGGATCTGGCTTCGAGGTCCAGAGTTGAATACCCCTGCCCTAGGGGGATCTCTGCGAGGAGGGTGCGAGACTAAGCTTAACCTGATTGGAGACATAATATACCAGACCTGCAAAAACAGGTTTGGTGAAATTGTCCCCAAACAGAGGACCGCCAGGAGAGAGAAGGGAAGGAGAGAAAAGGAAATCCTCCAACTTGTGCAAAGGCGGCGGCAACTCCGCAAGAACTGGAGGAAGGCAACCCAAGCAGAGAGAGAGGGTCTGAAGTCCTGTGGGAAAAGGTCCGGAAAAGGCTAGCCGAGCTTCGCAGAGCTGAACGCATCCGCAAGCGCAACCAGCGGAAGCAGAAAGAGCAAGCTAATTTCTTCAAGGATCCCTTCAAGCATGCCAGACAGCTACTGGAGGAAAAGAAGAGTGGCAGGCTCGAAACCACCAAGGAGAAACTGGAGTAGCATGTCAAAGAGCAGTACAGTGATCCACAAACCAGCGTCCCTTTAGGATCTTCAGGATACGTGCCCCAGCCGGCAAAGCCAATGGTTGAGTTCAACATCATGCCCACTAAGCTTAGCGAAGTGGGGCAAGTAGTGGAGAAGGCAAGGTCCTCTTCCACACCTGGTCCCAATGGGTCCCCTACAAGCTCTATAAGAACTGCCCCAAGGTACTAGAACTGCTATGGTACCTGATGAGAACTGCCTGGAAAAAGCAAATCATTCCATCTGAGTGGCAAAGAGCGGTAGCAGTCTTCATACCTAAGGAAATGAACGCCAAAGACATTAGCCAATTCCGAAACATTGCACTACTGAATGTAGAAGGGAAAATCTTCTTCTCAATGCTAGCCAGGAGGATGACTATCTGATTGAGAATGGCTATGTTGACACCAACTGCCAGAAAGCAGGAGTTCCTGGTTTCCCAGGATGTGTAGAGCACACCACTATGATCTGGGACCAGATCCAGAAGGCCAAGCGGGAGAAGACAGACCTGCATGTCATCTGGCTTGACCTTGCCAAAGCGTACGGATCAGTTCCGCATCAGCTGGTCAACTATGCCATGGAATTTTTCCACATGCCTACCTGCATCAAAAGCCTGGTAGCTCAGTACTTTAGCAACTTGCAGATGTGCTTTTCCCTTCAGGACTTCACCACCGGATGGCAGCAGCTCGAAGTAGGAATCGCGATGGGGTGTACTATTTCTCCAATACTGTTTGTAGCAGCCTTTGAGATAACCCTCATCGGGGCAAGGCAGATGGTTGGGGGGATCAAACTCCCAACTGGCAAGAGGCTTTCTCCACTAAGGAGTTATATGGATGATGTCACCAGCCTCCTTCAGACAGCATGCACATCAAGACTGCTGAAGAGGATGGACGAATTGATGTAATGGGCAAGAATGAAGATCAAGCCCTCCAAGTCTCGGCGCTTGTCCCTCAGGAGAGGAGTCAGAAATGACAATACCATCTTCATCATTGGACGGGAAAAAAATCACACTTCTATCAGTGCAATCGATCAAAAGCCTGGGGAGGCAGTACACTGCAGACCTACCTAACAAACAGATGGGGAAAACCATCACGAAGCAGCTCTCTGACGGACTGGCAAGGATCGACCAAAGCCAACTCCCTGGGAAGTATAAAGTCTGGTGCTACCAGTTTACACTCTACAGGAGGGTAATGTGGCCCCTGAAAATGAGTGAGATTCCCTCATCAACCGTAAGTAAGATGGACGGAAAAGCCAACTCATTCATCAGAAAGTGGTTGGGGTTGACACGGTGCCTATCTGAAACTGGTCTACTTGAAAAAAACATGCTCCAGCTGCCACTGCAGTCCATCCAGTTGGGCTACATGCAAGAAAAGACCAGGGGCCTCATGTATAAAAGATTGCGCAGTTTACATACCAAAAGATGGCGTACGGCCAAAACTGGAAAAGTACGTACGCACAGAAAAATTCACATGTATAAAACCGGTCGTACGTCAGGTCCTGCGCATCTTTCCTTTATAAATCACAATCAACATGAGATTGAACGCACGTGAATGAGCCACTGACCCCGCCTTGCCTCCTCCCATAAATTAATATGCAGATAGCCTATATATGCCATTTCTTTTCCTGAATTACAATGGCTAAACACGCAAAAAATGCAATTTTCACAGACTGTGAGATCGAGGTTCCAACAACAGAGGTGAAGGCGAGGAAACGTGGCCTGTCATCATTCTACTAGGAGAAAAAAAGTTGGCGAAGTGGAAAACTGTCACTAGGTTCATAACGCATCAAAATCAGGCAGCGCCAACGGCCTTCAGCTGTATGTTCCGCTCCACCACTGACCGAGCCCCCTATATGTACATCATTGTAACGCTGCTCTTGCTCATTTTGGGGGTTTGTAAGCAGGGTGAGGAGCCAAGTTTGCAACGGGTATACATTAACCACATACTTAGATGCAAATACAAGATCATTGCCTTATTTTACCGTATAGCCTAATGATCATAAATGACATTTATTACCAATAAGCCGGCCATCCTGCACAGCCCCTGCTTGCGACAACATTTGTCAAACACATTTGCGCATCACAGAACACTTGCACATTAATAGAGGTGAAGTGTTTTCTGTTCACATAAGCAAATTCATTATGGTGCCCTTATAGCAATGTGAGTGCAGTCGATGGCTCCGATTACATTTGAAAATCGGCTCATCGCTGCGAATTGTAGTTTAATGTTGGCCTGCTTACCAACAGTGAAGAGAAATTGTATGTACCTGGGTGACATACGGATGAGACAGTTCCATACAGCTGCCATGGCGCGGCTCAGAGATGGTTGGGAAATGCCTGACCGGTAAGCCAGCTCTCTCTGAAAAGCGCCGGTTGCGAGAAAGCCCAGTGTGGTGATAACTTGCAAAGCGACAGGTAATGCGTGGTTCCTTGCTGTCTCACATTCTAAAGCCGGCCCAAGCTCAGCACAGAGTTCCAACAGGATAACCCTTGGCAACCTGAATCGACTCATAAT
>JACXGM010000481.1:12646-31134 GCA_016801145.1 Umbra pygmaea
ATTTGCAATGCCAGCAGCCATTGCGCATCAAATATAGCAGCATGATTTACGCGTCATTTTATAGGCTACACCTAATTTCCCACACCTTGTTCACTTATTTACACATAATCCACAGAATCAATTGAGCATCAACAGTGAGTGATTTTGCACAACTGTTACTGGAGGTGGATCCGGGCGTCATGCCTCCTGCGCGTTATGGGTGAGCCAAAGTCAGGCTCACAGAGACAATTGCATTTTCCCATGCCAATCTTGTAGCTGCACAAGGAGTATATATTTCATCGGTGGTAAATAATATGTGCCTTGTGCAATGTTAACCATATACAGAGGGTGACATGCATTTCCTGAATGAATTTGTCGTTCGTTTGACACCCTCAATTTTAACAGAAGTTATCGAGTGGTGGCAGATTGAGGTAATAGCATTTCCCGTTTGGGTTTTGGCATTTTGATGCGAGTCATCCACATCAATGATCAAACTTTTATTAGCAGATATAATTATTTGTTTAAAATAGTCAACGTCATTGATGTAGGCATTACAGTAACTGTAGTGGACACTTTATTTTGTAATGTTTGGTGAGTTATGGCACTTTTCAGTTAGAATTTGTCACGTTACAGAGCCAGACAAGACTTTGCGTACGGCCCGCACGTTCTCACGCCTGCTCAAATGTTTCCGTGACGGACCGCATATTCTCACGTCAAGTAATGTTTTATACATCACAACGTGTGCTTGGAAACCAGCGTATGCAAGCTTTTTGTGTGTACGCAACGTTTATACATGAGGCCCCAGGTTGGTTCTTGAGCTGAGGGATTCCACAGACGAGTCAGTAAGGAACGCAAATGCCAAGGTCCCTACTGGCGGCAAGTGGAATGCCCAAACCGAGGTCGATCAAGCTGTCTGTCGGCTACAACACCGGGAGATCATGGGCAGAGTTAAGGTAGGAAGAGCAGGTCTAGGATGGGGAGAGACGCCACGCTTTTGGTCCAAGGCCAATCGCAAGCAAAGGAAGGAGATGGTGGCAGCAGAGGTGACGAGGATGGAGGAAGATTGCTACAAAATCAAGGCCGTGTTGCAGGGTCGGCATGGAAGCTGGACATCCTGGGAGGGAATCATGAACCGGAACATCAGTTGGTCAGACGTGTGGAAGATCCCACAGGCAAGACTTAGTTTCCTTATTTGTTCAACCTACGACACGCTTCCCTGCCCCTGGAACCTCCACCTGTGGGTTGGGAATGAAGAATCCTGCATACTCTGCAATGCTCCCAACGCAAGTCTCCAGCACATCTTGGCAGGCTGTAAGATAGCTCTCTCAAAGGGATGCTACAGATGGCGCCACGATCAGGTTCTGAGAAAGCTAGCCGAAGTACTGGAGGAGTGTCGACAGGGTAGTAAACAACCACCACCAGCAGAGGACCCCACCATCTTTGTATCGGTAGGAGGGGTAAGAAGAAGCAACAGATCAAGAGAAACAGCAAGGCCCTTCTCCCCCAACCAGGAGTGGGACATGAGGGTTGACCTGGATAGGCAGCTCCGGTTCCCCACGGAGATAACCACCACATCTCTCCGGCCAGACATAGTAGTGTGGTCAATCAAGGCGAGATCGATGCACCTCATTGAGCTCACTGTACTACTGGAGGAGGGGATCGAGGCTGCCTTCGAACGGAAAAAGGCTAAGTACTCAGAGCTCGCTGCCGAGTGCCGGGAGGCTGGCTGGAAGACGACCATCCACCCAGTGGAGGTCGGATGCCAAGGTATCCTTGGGTTGTCAACCATATGCCTCTTGAGGGAAGCAGGAGTAACCGGAGGGAGGCTAAGGAGGGCAACAAAGGATCTGGCAGAGGAGGCAGAGAAAGGTAGCTTTTGGCTCTGGCTGAGGAGGAAAGATAGGTGTTGGGGAAGAACATCTAACCCCAGATAACTGCAGCAGGGAGAACAGCTATCAGCTTCAGGGGGTGACAGGGAGACGCTCCACCATCAGGAGACGTTCCAGAATTAAAGGAGCGAAACGTCGGTGAACGGTGGTTTCTGGCTGATGACCCTGCAGCTGACCCATGGGCACTGGAGGAGGTGCGACAGGCAGCAATGCCCAGCAGGTGGTAACATCTTCCTGTACAATAACCGTACAGACATTTTATTGTGGTTCACCGTGAAACCGGTAATCGTCCCATCCCTAGCAGCTACATTAACTAAAAAACTAACATCAATTGATTCTTTGTCAAACCATGTTACTTTATTTTAGCAAACTAGAATACACCAACAAAAATACAGTCTGGTTAAACCACACACCTAATGGGTACTTACATGAGTTCACAAAAGCGAAAAAGTAGATTCTGTATGCTTCAGAAACAGTACGTAATTTCTCTGCTCCTGCTGAAAGAAGATGGCGAGTCCCAAGCAGATAGCCAGGGCAGGCTGGTGGTATATGTATCATTCAGTTGGTTGCGATCTGCCAATAATCCCAAAGAAGAAGAAGATAGGCAGTGGCACAGCGCAAGCTCTCTTCCGGTGGCTAGCCGATGGTGCGCCGCGAGCGGGCCACTAGTGGAAAGCCGACAGAGATGCAAATTAACTGATGAAAATTAAGATCCGGAGAAAAGCGACCCGCTGGCTGAACGACATTATAGACACCAGCGGCCCGCCTGCGACAAAACGCTGGCGGCGCACCATCGATTGCCTACTGGGTATTTATTAGATGTCAATGGTTTACGTCTCCTTCCCTAATTAAGTGAGAGAAACACGTTTGTAAACGCGAACACAATAGACGTTTGTGTTCGAATTTGCCCTAACTAAGCATTGCAGATGTTTTGTGTAAGATGAGAATGTCTGTTTGAAGTGACTTTCTCCAAAACAGGGATAATTACCTAATCATATTATTCTGTTAAGGTATTTTGTAATCGGTACACAATTAACTGTACTATCACTGTAATCTATTGAACAAAATATAAATAGGCTACATCGTATTTCCTGTACTAAAATGTACTGGTATCGGTATCGGCCCATCCCTAGTTAAGGCCCTGCTAGTAAAAATATATAAAAATCCATCAAACTCACCAAAGCTGCTCATTATTTGAAAACAAAGTCCGTCCTCCTTTCTCTTTTAAAAAGACTTCTATGACGTGGTTGTACAGCACATCTTTGCGTTAAGTTCCAATAAAAGACATTGCCCAGTGCCAGTGGTGAGAGTCGATCCTGCCCAGTCCTATATTCACCACCAAAGCTACATATTCACCTCTATCTGCCATTCTGCTAAAAGTAGAAATCTAACAATCTAAAAATTGAAAGTTTAAAGAAATTCGGAAATGGGAGAGCTAAGCTAGTTATTGTTTAGAAGGCGAACTTTTTTATAATTTTTTTGCTGAACTGCCACTCCTATGATCCTATGATCAGCAATGAAACGATGCTGACGTAAGGCTAGGCCTGCAGAAACACTTTACTTGGTAAAAGAACACACCCAACATGGTAAAGTCGAAATCTGATTGGTTAAAAATATGACAATCAACAACATGGTCCTGATGGGCTTCAACAGCAGACGGTATTCACTCGGAATTCTGAAGGCCCTAGTCTACCCGGAGACAACACAGATGAAATATTGTTATTGGATAAAAGCTTTCGTTTATATGAGCTGCGCTAAAAGCAAGTCAACTTAAAAGAACATACTGTAGCAATGAAATCACCATATAGACTAATTTAAATGAACTTTGTAAAATATATATAGTGTTAATGAAAAAATATATTATATAAGTACAAAAATACATTTCTGATTCTGATTATCTTTGGGCCTGCAGAGAAAGCCTTGCAGGCCCTGACGGCCCAACACTGCATGCTAATAAGGTAATTAAATTAGGTTCCACCCACTTCTGACCAACCTGAGGGTGATTATAAGAAAGTGAAAGAGGCAGAGAGAGGGAGGAAGAGAGAAAGTGAAAGAAATTAAGGCCTAAATATGAGTTTTAAAATGTAAACACTGGATTAACATGTAAGAGTGTGTTGTGACTGTTTCTAAGAATCTGAGCTCTTTCATGGTTGCGCCTCATTCAACACTACATTTACCAAGCTCTCCTTCTGACATACTTCTCTAATATTCCTTGTATGTCTTCTCTGGGCCAGATTAAATATGATATTATATATACACATCAATGTTTTAAGTGGTTAGGACAGTGGTTCCCAACCCTCTCCTCGGGCCTTCCCATACAGGCCATGTGTTTGTTTTAACCCTGAAATGGCACACCTGATTCAATTAGTCAAAGTCCTAATGTGTAGTTTACTAATTTAACCAGTTCTGTCATTTCAGGGTAAAAACAAGCTATGGCCTGTCTGGGACACCATGAGGAGAGGTTTGGGAACCACTGGGTTAGAAGATGGGATGTTATAGACCTTGTGCCAGGGATGATGTTACTGGTTTTGTGATAAACTATCTATCCTCACAGGGGTCAGGCTGCTTAACCTAGTTGTGGCATTCTGACTACGTCTGTGGCTCTGTTAGTGGTGAACAGGTAGGTAGTCAGAACTATTGTTTGTGTGACAGTCAGGGACCTGTAAATTTAATCATGGTTGTCTGGTTGACAAATATATATAACCTCCCTGATACTGTATTTATTGACCACCATGTTAAACAAGAAGTGTGATAACAATTGGATGGATTGGTTACACTTGCTTGGAGGAAGCATGTAATTGATCTCTGTCCATCACACATCTTCTGAGGGATTGTTGACTAAACTTAGGAAACTGGGCATGAACAATTGGGAGGAAAAAGACAAGAAAGGAAGAAATAACTATTCTTGCTATGCAGCAATAACGCTTCATAACTCAATAAGAGCATTATATTGAAGATGGTGACAATTCTTCAGTCTTAATGACTAAACAGTAATTGGTTATAATTATTAAAACAGTGTAATCTGTAGCAATATTTCTGTTCTGTACCATAACAGGTCACACCAGGTCTTTAAACCTTGCTTTGTAATTTTGAGACTACAGTCCTTATTAATAGCTGATTCTGGCTGTGTCAATAAATGTTCTCTATCCAGTTTTACACTGTTAGAAAAAAGGTTCCTATAGAACACTTCTGTTTTACAGACAAACCACTTTTGGTTCCACATCAAATCCCTGTGTGTAAGATGTAGAACTATCAGTGAGAAGTTGTTTATAATGGGGTTAGTTTGGTGAGACTTCTTAACATAGTTATAGTACTAGATGGAATGTTCACAGTGTATAATAGCAAGATGAGTGTTCATTCAATGATCACAGTGACACTGTAATAGACTTTCCCCTTAGCACCTGCACTACGTCCCAGCTACAGTGTTCAGTCTCTGTGCAGTCTGACTGAGGGAGGTTTTTGTACGACTCTGAAACACTGTGTGAACACATTACTACTATGGTAACTCTGGCAGAAATAAACTCCTGCATCGTCAACCTGGACTCCACTGATGGTCAGAGTGAAGTCAACACCATTTCCTTTCCCACTGCCAGTGAATCGGGTTGGAACTCCACTGAACCTGTCTGAGGTTCTGTAAACCAGGAGTTTAGGAGCTTCTCCAGACCTCTGATGGTACCAGGCCAGGTAGTACTGTGGGCCACTGTAACTGTACAGAGCCACTACACTACTGGCACTACAGTCAATGGAAACTGTTTGACCAGACTGAACTGATTTATCTGCAGACTGAGTCAATACAATCTGACCCAAAGACCCTGTAGAGAAAGAGCAGAATGTTGTATAATGTAAATATTAGGAACGTTATAACACCTTTTACATTATGCTTAATACAAATGTTGCAAATGTCTCACCTTGTGTATAACAGACCAGAGTCCAGATGAAGTAGATTATTGCCAACATGGTTGTTCTGAGTTCTCAGGTAAAGATGGAGTGAAACGATCAACAGGCTATAAACAGTCCCAGGGCACTGAAGCATGCGCTGACAATGCAAAGTGGCTCTATGGAAATCTACCTACCAAATCATTGTGTTTAAACTGATACATTCCCTTCTTACTGTAAACCATACTTTCCAAATATTTATAATTTTATGATCTACCTGAACCAATTTCAATTGATATGAATTGGTTTCATACGGTAGATTACAGATTCTTATCAATCAATCAAATATATTTTATTTTATAAAGTACTTTAATCATCAGCAGGTGTCACAAAGTGCTTTTACAGACACCCAGCCTAGAACCCCAAAAGAGCAAGAAACAATGTGGCTGGAAAAAACACATCCTGATGTTGTTTAAAAAATGAATATCTGATTTACTGGAGTTCCAGAGTTTACCAGAAGAGGGCTTATTTTTACAATCAGTTTTCATTGAGCATTGTGTCTGTTAACACTCTCCTGCTGAGGAGGTTTTTGTACAAGCAGTCAATTAAAGTGTATCACTGTGGTGGACTTTTGGTGGAGGAACCAAACTGAGTGTTGGCAGTAAGTCTCCTATTCTACATCTTGACTTTTAATTAATTGTTTTTAAAGTAATAAAACTCCCTCAAATAGAAGTAGAATTTTAGAAGACTTTGTTTTTACTATTTGCGTTGTAAAAGTGAATTGAGATTAACAACAATCCCAATTAAAAATTATATATATAAAATAACCTGCTTCTACTATATTATTTTCCAACAATCTGAGAGTGGTCTGGCTAACACAGAGCCATGTCTCTAGTGTAAGAAGTTTTTGTTTGGCCGCTCAATGAGTTTATATCACTGTGGTACACTTTTGGTGGAGGTACCAGACTGGATGTTGGAAGTAAGTTTACATCCATAGATAGACTATTTTTATTTCATTTAATGGATACATATTTGAATATTGTTTTAATTTTCTTAAAATAGTAGAAAAAGTGATATTCAGATTTTTGCAATGATATGTTCAGTATTATTAATAATTATTAATGAAGAACAATTGATTAAACTAAAGACAAGGCATTAATTAATTTTGTTAAAAGCATTAAAAGTTTATATTTTCAGCATATATTTTATTAAAAATAATTTGAATGAATTAATAATATGGCAATTGATCATACATTCTGTGGAATGTTCTTTAAAATATGATAATTAATAATACAATAATAATAATACAGCGCGGAGCTCCAGCAGGGGAAGGCCACTCTCATGTGTCTGGCTAACAAGGGCTTCCTCTCAGGCTGGAGGCTGAGCTGGAAGGTAGACGGAAGCAGCAGCCACACCTGGGAGGTGACAGGGAGCCCCGGGGTCCTGGAGAAGGAAGGCCTGTACAGCTGGAGCAGCACCCTGACCCTCCCTGTGGACCAGTGGAGGAAGGTGGGCTCTGTGACCTGTGAGGCCACCCAGGGCTCCCAGGCTCCAGTCTCTGAGACTCTGAGGAGAGACCAGTGTTCTGACTAATGAGATGCCATCTGTGACCAATGTTTCTACTCTGTTCCTCTTCTAACTGAGCTGGCACTAGTAGCTGTCCCTGTGTGGGAAACCTTCCTTCAGCTTGAGCTTCTAGCACCATCTACCACAGAGAAAGCATTTAAATAACTGTCTTGCCTAATGTTTAATATTGTTTTTGTATTACCAGACTTTACTTGTGAATGATTGGTTTGGTTGTCTTAATAAATAAAGATCTCTACCATGAAAAATAATTTTACAGATTAATTTCACTTAGAAAATCACAAAAATTACACACCAGGCAAACGTGTGGGACAGGTGCGTAAAAGACAAGTGGAACTTGGAAATTATTGAAGGAACTCCTGCACACCGTCTATAGCTAGTAACAAAATATTTTTTTATTTGCAACATTTCAGTCCGCAGACTTTTATCAGGCATCACAAAAAATTTTTTTGTTACTAGCTATTGATGGTGTGCAGGAGTTCCTTCTATCAGATTAATTTCACTTAACATATTTCAGTGAATGGTGATCGGACCAAGTTTAGTACCAGTCAAAAGAATAGCTGGATGATTGATAAGTAATTTTCACAATGATTGAAAAATATAAAACGTAATGTAAGGAAACAACAATAAATGTATTATTTATTGTATAGTATATAATGTGTATATATACAGGTCCTTCTCAAGAAATTAGCATATTGTGATAAAGTTAATTATTTTCCATAATGGAATGATAAAAATTTAATTTTCATATATTTTAGATTCATTGCACACCAACTGAAATATTTCAGGTCACTTATTGTTTTAATACTGATGGTTTTGGCATACAGCTCATGAAAACCCAAAATTCCTCACTGAATGGTCCTGTACTTGGCTCCATCCATCTTCCCATCAATTTTAGCCATCTTCCCTGTCCCTGCTGAAGAAAAGCAGGCCCAAACCATGATGCTGCCACCACCATGTTTGACAGTGGGGATGGTGTGTTCTGGGTGATGAGCTGTGTTGCTTTTACGCTAAACATAACGTTTTGCATTGTTGCCAAAAAGTTTGATTTTGGTTTCATCTGACCAGAGCACCGTCTTCCACATGTTTGGTGTATTTCCCAGGTGGCTTGTGGCAAACTTTAAACGACACTTTTTATAGATATCTTTCAGAAATGGCTTTCTTCTTGCCACTCTTCCATAAAGGCGAGATTTATGCAGTATACGACTGATTGTTGTCCTATGAACAGATTTGCTCACCTCAGCTGTAGATCTCTGCAGTTCATCCAGAGTGATCATGGGCCTCTAAACTAAATCTCTGATCAGTTCTCCTTGTATAAGCTGAAAGTTTAGAGGGACAGCCAGGTCTTGGTAGATTTGCAGTGGTCCGATACTCCTTCCATTTCAATATTATCGCTTGCACAGGGCTCCTTGGGATGTTTAAAGCTCGGGAAATCTTTCTGTATCTAAATCCGGCTTTAACCTTTTCCACAACAGTATCTTGGACTTGCCTGGTGTGTTCCTTGTTCTTCATGATGCTCTCTGTCCTTTCAACGGACCTCTGAGACACAGAGCAGGTGCATTTATACGGAGACTTGATTACACACAGGTGGATTCTATTTATCATCATTAGTCATTTAGGTCAACAGTGGATCATTCAGAGATCCTCACTGAACTTCTGGAGAGAGTTTGCTGCACTGAAAGTAAAGGGGCTGAATAATTTTGCCCGCCCAATTTGTCAGTTCTTTATTTGTTAAAAAAGTTTGAAATATCCAATACATTTCGTTCCACTTCATGATTTTGTCCCACTTGTTGTTGATTCTTCTAAAAAAATTACAGTTTCATATCTTTATGTTTGAAGCCTGAAATGTGGCAAAAGGTCGAAATGTTCAAGGGGGCTGAATACTTTCGCAAGGCACTGTATGTACAGTATTGTCTTGTGTTACTTCAATTCACAATACTTCTGTTTTCAAATACAGACACAGTATACCATTCCATTTTCAATCTTTGACATGGCAACATTTGAATTACGGATCATGCTTTATTAGTATAAGGTCGTCACGTTCGGTGTCCAATGCACCCACAGCAGCCTCTACCAATTCCAATTATCCTGACACACATGAACGCAGCACTCATCTCAGATCGCAATCACCAGAATACTAAACACCTGCACCCAGTCACCAGTAGTATATAGCCATGTCACTGTTTCATACTCTTTGCGAGGTATTGTCATTCCAGATCTACTGAGCATTTAAAAGTATTGTTTGCCTGAAGTATTATTGACCTACTCCTTTGTATTTTTGACACCTGAGATCGCCCAGCCCCAGTGTTCTTCTGCCCGTGATATTCCTGTGCCTGACCTGTGCTGCCTCTATCATTTACCCGACTTTGGATCCTGTTTCTGTGCCTCTGCCAGTGACTATCAGTGTATGACCCCAGCCTGGAAAAACATTTTGTAGAAGGATCCTGCGTGGTGGAGACCTCTGGTGGTCTGAGCATGGTGGAGACCTCTGGTGGTCTGAGCGTGGTGGAGACCTCTGGTGGTCTGAGCGTGGTGGAGACCTCTGGTGGTCTGAGCGTGGTGGAGACCTCTGGTGGTCTGGGCACTTGGGCGACCTGTGCTGGCCGTGGAGCGGAAACACCGGCCTCTGGTGGCCGTGGAGCGGAAACACCGGCCTCTGGTGGCCGTGGAGCGGAAACACCGGCCTCTGGTGGCCGGGGAACTTGAGCGACCTCTGGTGGCCGGGGAACTTGAGCGACCTCTGCTGGTCTGGGAATTTGAGCGACCTCTGCTGGTCTGGGAACTTGAGCGACCTCTGCTGGTCTGGGAACTTGAGCAACCTCTGCTGGTCTGGGAACTTGAGCGACCTCTGCTGGTCTGGGAACTTGAGCGACCTCTGCTGGTCTGGGAACTTGAGCGACCTCTGCTGGTCTGGGAACTTGAGCGACCTCTGTTGGTCTGGGAACTTGAGCGACCTCTGCTGGTCTGGGAACTTGAGCGACCTCTGCTGGTCTGGGAACTTGAGCGATAACAGTGGCCTCTTGTGGCCGTGGAGCGGAAGTGCGCCAAACCCCTTCAGAAGGGGTTTCCTTTTCCTCCTCGTCAGACGACGCTGATCCACTTATAATGTTTGGCATCTCCTCGTCATCGCTCTCTTCATATTTATGGCTCGGACATGCGGCCCACCAGGGAATCGAGTAGGCAGCCATAGTGGGATACAGGCAGGCATCCATCTTGGAACTGGGGCTATTAGCCTTCTTGTAACCGGGGCAGGTAGCAGCACTCTGGGGCCTCTGGGCGGCCATCTTGGGACTCTGGGCGGCCATCTTTGGACTGGGGCTGGTAGCCTTCCTGGAACTGGGGCTGGTATCCATCTTGTAACTGGGGCTGGTAGCCATCTTGTAACTGGAGCTGGTAGCCATCTTGTAACTGGAGCTGGTAGCCATCTTGTAACTGGAGCTGATAGCCATCTTGTAACTGGAGCTGGTAGCCATCTTGTAACTGGAGCTGGTAGCCATCTTGTAACTGGAGCTGGTAGCCATCTTGTAACTGGAGCTGGTAGCCATCTTGTAACTGGAGCTGGTAGCCTTCCTGGAACTGGGGCTGGGAGCCACCGTCTTGGAACAGGAACTGGGTGCCCTCTTTGGAGCTTCAAAAGGGGCTGGTGTCTCAGACACGACGGGGAAGGATGTAGTCCCCATCCATAGCCTCCCTGACTAAAAAGTCCTCATAGGAGGCTTCGTAGAGGTCCCATAGAGGATCCTACTGGGCCCAGCCACTGTAAAACGGCTCACTCCCAGCCATTTTATATGAAGGCGAGGTATTCTGTAATGATTCACTCAAAATGTAAAAAAGAACAATGGTTATTCTGTACTGAAGAAGGCAGAATGTAAGCTAAGGTACAACGAAAAATCCAAGGCAGAATACTTCAAACAACAATGCAGGGGTCAGGCCGGAATCACAAGACAAGAATAAATGCTAAGGTACAAAGGGTAATCAAAGGCAGAATACTTCAACACAATGCAGGGGTCAGGCCAGAATACCATTTACAAGAATATAATGCTCAGTATGAAATGAATAGTACTTACAATACCTCGCAAAGAGGCAATGGATTGTGTGTGTCCTATATACTGACTGGGGTAGAGCAGGTGTACAGAATTAGGTTGATTGAGTCCGGGTATAGGGAATTGTAGTTTTACTAAGTTCAGGAAGGGGAAGATGTAGTTCTCTGTGAGAGGGAACAGGAAATGTTACAGAGTCCGGTTTGTGGGAAATGTAGTTCTAGAATAGGAAGTTGTAGATTCCAGGGAAGGGGAACTGGGGAACGTTGCAGTAGTCAACATGCAAATCTGAGTTTCCCCCTCACAGCTCACACTGCCCAAGGCACACATCTCTGGGTATGGGCAGGTGTGTCTGTGTTATATACAGTAATTTTCTTTCAATATGAAAATTAATAAAATGTATTTGTGACACATTTAATGTTCATAATAATGACTTCCAAGTGTCACATCTTGAATTAAATCAACATATTGTATTATAACTAAATTCACTTTTTATCCAAAAGTGTATAGACAGTAGTGTATAAATCATCATACTCCTTTGAAATAGTTACTTTTTTTTCTTACATCCTGAAATCAAAACCCATTAAAAATAAAAAAATTGTTGCAGCTTTCTTTACACATTTTGCCTTACAACATTCAAGTATCGGAAAACGGGAACAATTTGGAAAAATTAAGAAAATTAAAAACAGATTTGGAAAAGTGATCAGTCCCATGACTTAATACTTCGTAGAGCCAACTTTTGTTTTAACTACAGCCATCAGTCTGGATATGTCTGTATTTGCTTTGCGCACCTAGGAATATTTGCCCATTCTTCTATGCAGAATTTTTCAAGTTCAGTCAAATTGAGTGTTGAGGGGCAATTTAAAATTGGATTTAGTTCTGGGCTCTGACTTGACCACAAAAGGACATTCACCTTCCTATTCTTAAACCACTGTGTAGTTTTTTAGTAGTGTGTTTAGGGTCGTTGTCTTGCTGGAAGTTGAACCACCTGCCCATCTCCAGCTGTCTAGCAGAGGGCCACAGGTTTTTCTCAAGATTTGGAGTGTACCAGTACTTGGCTGCTTCTTTAATAACACCCCACACAGGGAATCATCTCAGCCATAAGGACTTGGAATGTCCTCCTGGCTCGGTCATCCAGTTTGCAGAGACGATACATCCTAGGCAATGTGTTGGTGGTGCCATGCATACACTTTCCATTTCATAATATTATTTATTTTTGTATCCTTCTCATAAAATGTACTTTTCCACAACTTTGTCTCAGAGACATTTTGAAAGCACCTTATCGACCATTGTGTAGTTTGTGTACTAGTAATGTACTCATCATGGAACAGTCGGTTTCAAATGAAGTAATCAAAACCAATATAATTGATGTCAGGTGGGGGGCAATTAGCATGGTGTTTAATCTGGGAAGTGACTGGTTGTACCTGAGCAAGATTATAATGGTTACTCTAAGGGGCTGATCACTTCACTGATCACAAACCATTACACTAATGAAATTGTAATAATTGTCATTGGTTCGAGCCTGATTATGGATTCTCTGACTTTTCCTGGACTTCCTGTACAAGGCAGCGCAAATTGACATAGCGCTGCCCGAGATTTGGGTTAGATAAATCAGATTATCTATCCTGCCATGACGCTCTCCAGCGACTCGTGTCTAGATCGAACACCCGAAAATGTAATCATGGAAGTATCGTGGTAAGTATAATCATCCCATGCGTTATCTGACTAAAAGCTTTACTGTATGTGTTGGATGAGCAGTGTAAAAATAATTGGCAGCTAGGCAACATGTGGTTGGATGAACCATGTGCGCTCCCCAAGGTTGTAGGAGCCCTCAATGTTAGAGAATGTATACTTTTGAGTAATCAATACTATGATTCTTTCTGGATTTAGTGGCCAGAAAGTTATGAAGGAACAATATCAACAGGGGAATCCAATTGGGGAAACGTAAATAATCAGAGGAGCTGTTGAAGGATGAAAATGTTGCTAATTATTTTGCAAATACCATATATTAAAAGAAATGTATATTTGTCCAGATACAGCTACAACTAATTACATTATTGTATTTTAATGTCAGATAGTGTTTGATGTCCAAATGCTTTGGTTAGGCAGCTATTGAGAATAGTTCCTCTTTAACTGAGGGAGGTTTTTGTACGGTGCTTTAACACTGTGTGAATGGAAAGCTGTTACTCTGTTGACAGTAATAATCTCCTGCATCTTCAGCCTGGATTCCACTGATGGTTAAAGTGAACTGAGAACCAGATCCACTCCCACTGAAACGACCTGGAATACCAGACTGGAGGCTTGTAGCATAAGAAACCAGGAGTTTAGGAGCTTCTCCAGGTTTCTGAAGGTACCAGTTTAGATAAGAACCAACACTTGAACTGGTTGTACAGCTGATAGAGACAGTCTGTCCTGGACTAACAGACTGGGATTTAGAAGACTGGGTCAGGATTACATCTGCTGATGATTCTGAAAAATAGTAAAAAACATGTTGATAAGTTTGGTGATCCAAATAAATAAATTGTATTAATATTTAAAATAAGGACCCCCTCGAAAACGAGATGGTGCATCTCAAGGGGTTTATCCTATTCAATAAACTTATATATATATATAAATAATATGAACCTAAGCCTATAAATTAAAATCCTATTTTACATTATTACACTGTTCAGTCTTTTTAGGACCAGCACTGTAATATCCTGTAAACTGTAATAATGAAAATGTGAGTTTAAAACCAAACTGATAAATAATGAAAGTAGTGTAAAGTGTGTGTTACCCTGAAGAAAAAATCATCATTGTTCCGTGTGTCTGAAAGGAGTGAACAGTTACTGATCAACACTGGGCTCTTTAAGTGTGTGGAGCAGTGACACAGGACACATATGCAAATGTTATTTATTTTATACAAATAAAGGCTTTGTGGGAGGTGGCAGAAGAAAATATATTACAATGCAATGTGTACTTTAAGGTAATGTAAACTATATAGTATTGACTATATAAATTGTATTTTAAACAAGTATTGTTGAAAAGTGTTTTCTTGTGCGCCACATCTCCAGACACACCAAGTCTCAATCCCCAGATTTTATGCAGCAATTATTTACCTATATACCAGGGGACAAGGGCTTTTCTGTGCCTTCTCAGTCCCCAATTACATTTTATTGGTTTATTTGAGGGGGACTGATGAAAAAAAGTGACTCCTGTAAGTCGGAGGGCTCGGAACCCTGGGAGAGGAAGCTGGGGGACACACAAGGGGGGGTCTAAGATGCTGACTTCACACTGTCGCTCAGATAGCCAGGGGTTGAGGGCTGGAGCAGTGGTGCTGTTAGGCTGGGCATTTTTGAAGTACCTCCAGGTCATTTGATCCATGTCAAACAATATATATTTCATGTAATATATATTTTTCAGAGCTTGCATTATCAAACCATAACTTGCTGGAGAACGCCTGCCCGTATTAAGAGCTGACATGAACTCTGCTGGGATGCCTTAAATAAACACAAGAACAAGTGCCAATGAGAGCTTTGTTTTCACAGTGCACACTAAGTTGTGCAGGGTTGTATGACAAGGCAATGTTTACTGCATGCCATCAAGCCCCTCCCCCAACCACAGGTCAGCAAATAGGATTTTGGGTTTTGCCTCATTCAACACTACGTTTACCAAGCTCTCCTTCTGACGTACTACTCTAATCTTCCTTGTGTCTTCTCTGGGCCAGATGAAGTATGATATTGTATGTAATGTACACATCAATGTTTTAAGTGGTTAGGACACTGGTTCCCAACCCTCTCCTCGGGGCACCCCAGACAGGACATGTTTTTGTTTTAACCCTGAAATGACACACCTGATTCAATTAGTCAAAGGCTTAATGTGTAATTGAACAAGTTATGTCATTTCAGGGTGAAAACAAAAATATGGCCTGTCTGGGGCACCCCGAGGAGAGGGTTGGGAACCACTGGGTTAGGAGATGGGATGTTATAGACCCTGTGCCAGAGGAGATGTTACTGATTTTGTGAAAAACGATCTATCCTCACAGTGGCTTGAAGGCATTCTGACTACGTCTGTGGCTCTGTTAGGGGTGGACAGGTAGGAATTCAGAACTATTCTTTGTGTGAAGGTTAGGGACTTGTGAATTTAATCACAGTTGTCTAGTTGACAAATATATAACTTCCCTCATACTGTATTTATTAACCACTGTGTTAAACGAGCAGTGTCATAACACTCAAAACATTCGGGGCCGAAGCCTCAGCAAAATCAGCTGATGCCGCGTCTGATAACAATTAGATGGCTTGGTGACACTTGCTTGGAGGAAGCATTTGATTGATCTCTGTCCATCACACATCTTCTGAGGGATTGTTGACTAAACTCAAGAAACTGGGTATAAACAATTGGGAGGAGAAAAACAGGAAAGGAAGAAATAACTATTCTTGCTAAGCAGCAATACCTCAATTTGGTCACCATCTTCAATATAATGATCAAATTGAGTTATTGCTGCATAGCAAGAATAGTTATTTCTTCCTTTCCTGTTTTTCTCTTAATGACTGAACAGTAATGACTAAACAGTAATTGGTTATAATTATTAAGACAGTGTAATTTGTAGCAATATTTCTGTTCAGTACCATAACAGGTCACACCAGGTCTTTAAACCTTGCTTTGTCATTTTGAGGGACTATAGTTCTTATTAATAGCTGATTCTGACAGTGTCAATACATTTTCTCTATCCAGCTTTACACTGTTAGAAAAAAAAGGTTAATAGAAAACTTCTGTTTTACAGACAAACGCACTTTTGATTCCACATCAAATCCCTGTGTGTACCGGGTAGAACTATCAGTGAGAGGTTATTTATCATGGGGTTAGTTTGGTGAGTGTTCACAGTGAATAATAGCAGGCTAACTGTTCACTCAATGAACACAGTGACCCTGTAATAGACTTCCTCCTTAGCACCTGCACTATGTCCCAGCTGCAGTGTTCAGCCTCTGTGCAGTCTGACTGAGGGAGGTTTTTGTACGACTCTGTAACACTGTGTGAACACAGGACCACTATGGTAACTCTGGCAGAAATAAACTCCCGCATCGCCAACCTGGACTCCACTGATGGTCAGAGTGAAGTCAACACCATTTCCTTTACCACTGCCAGTGAATCGGGTTGGAACTCCAGTGAACCTGTTTGAGGTTCTGTGAACCAGGAGTTTAGGAGCTTCTCCAGACCTCTGATGGTACCAGGCCAGGTAGTACTGTAAACCATCGTAACCCACTACACTACTGGCACTACAGTCAATGGAAACTGTTTGACCAGACTGGACTGATTTATCTGCAGACTGAGTCAATACAATCTGACCCAAAGACCCTGTAGAGATAGAGCAGAATGTTGCATAGGGTAAATATTTGGACTTTTATAAAACCTTTTAGATTATGCTTAATACAAATGTTGCAAATGTCTCACCTTGTGTATAACAGACCAGAATCCAGATGAAGTAGATTATCGCCAACATGGTTGTTCTGAGTTCTCAGGTAAAGATGGAGTGAAACGATCAACAGGCTATAAACAGTCCCAGGGCACTGAAGCATGCGCTGACAATGCAAAGTGGCTCTATGGAAATCTACCCACCAAATCATTGTGTTTAAACTGATACATTCCCTTCTTACTGTAAATTACACCTCCCATATATTCATAATTTTAAGATCTACCTGAACCGATTTCAACTGATATGAATTGGTTTCATACGTTAGTTTACTGATTCCTATCAATCAATCAATCAATCAAATATATTTTATTTTATAAAGTACTTTTTACATCAGCAGTTGTCACAAAGTGCTTTAATTTACAGTCACCCAGCCTAAAACCCCAAAAGGGCAAGAAACAATGTGGTTGAGAAAAACTCATCTTGAGGTTGTTTAAAAAATTAACGTCTGATGTACTGGAGTTCCAGAATGTACCAGTAGAGGGCTTATTTTACAATCAGTTTTCATTGAGCATTGTCTCTGTTACCACTCCCTTGCTGAGGAGGTTTTTGTACAAGCAGTCAATTAAACTGTATCACTGTGGTGGACTTTTGGTGGAGGAACCAAACTGAGTGTTGGCAGTAAGTCTCCTATTCTACATCTTGACTTTTAATTAATTGTTTTTAAAGTAATTAAACACCCTCAAATAGAAAGTTTAAATTTATATTCATTTTAGAAGACTTTGTGTTGACTATTTGCCTATTAAAAGTAAATTGAGATTAACAACAATCTATATTGAAATTTATATATATATATATATATATTTATAATAAAGTGCATATACTGTATTATTTTCCAACAATGTTATTGTTTACATCTGAGAGTGGTCTGGCTAACACAGAGCCATGTCTTTAGTGTAGGAGGTTTTTGTTTGGCCACTCAATGAGTTTATATCACTGTGGTACACTTTTGGTGGAGGTACCAGACTGGATGTTGGAAGTAAGTTTACATCTGCAGATAGCCTATTTTTATTTTATTTAATGGATACATATTTGAACATTGTTTTAATTTTAAAAATAGTAGAAAAAGTGATATTCTGATTTTTGCAATTATACAGTATTATTAATAACTACTAATGAACATGTAAAAAGAAGAACATTGGATAAAACTAAAGACAAACCATGATTTAATTTCGTTAAAAGCATTAAAAGTTCAATTTTTCAGCATATCTTTAAAAAAAATTATATGAATGAATTTAAAATTTAGAAGTTGATCATACATTGTGTGGAATGTTCTTTAAATTAATGATAATTAATAATACAATGCAGTTTGATTGATTAGGGATTTATGTCATTACAAAATTTGGAGAAAGCATTAAGTAAAATGTTAAAGACAGTAAAATTTATTTTTAGGGATGTTATAGAGTTATACACTTAGTAACTATTCAAAGTGAAAGCGTTAAAGTAACTTTGATGATTGACTGTTTGATTGAAGAACAGAAACCTTTTACAGCTTACAAGTATAATGGCTCCATCGTTATTATCTTCTTAGCCTGGTGATTTATTGATAGCTCCTCTCTCGTACCTCCACCCTGTCCTCTAGGTGATCTTCGTCCCACCCTGACCGTCCTTCCCCCCTCCAGTGTGGAGCTCCAGCAGGGGAAGGCCACTCTCATGTGTCTTGCTAACAAA
>JACXGM010000481.1:36605-73112 GCA_016801145.1 Umbra pygmaea
CACTACACCTAACACACAGAAACTAAACTAACTGGCACACGATCAAGGTGCCCTAACCAAAGGTACAGTGGGTGGGCGCTCAGATCTAAACCTGGTGTGTTTAGACAGGGGAGTTTCCCTACGGGTGGTGTATGGCCAGGCCGTCTTGCCTGACACTCCCCAAAAGTGCCTCCTCTCCCCCTCTGGGAACACAAAAAAAAGAACAAATGTTAATTCACAAAATAACACAGGATACACCAAACTGAAACACTAATAACACACCAGACTACACACACTAATAAGCTAGGAGACTGGGGGACGTAACAATATGTCTCTATTAGCTTTGTGCACCTACTGTAGATTGGGGAATATTTGCCCATTCTTCTTTGAAGAACTTTTCCAGTTCAGTCAAATTGAGTGGTGAGCAACGATTGACTGCTGTCTTCCATCCACAGATTTTTAGGGCTCTGACTTGACCACTCAAGGACATTCACCTTCCTTTTGTTAAGCCACTGTGTAGTTTTTTTTGGCTTTGTGTTTAGGGTCGTTGTCACGCTGGAAGTTGAACCACCTGCCCATCTTCAGCTGTCTAGCTAAGGGCCGCAGGTTTTCCTCAAGAAATTGCATTGTACTTGGCAGCATCCATTTTCCGTACAATCATGTCCAATTTCCCAGACCCCGCTAAAGAGAAACACCCGCACAACATAATGTTTCCACCACCATGCTTCACAGTAGGTATGGTGTGTTTTGGGTGGTGTGCTGTGTTTTCGCCAAACAGAACACTTGCAGTTCAGTCCCAAATGTTCAATCTTGGTCTAATCTCACCATTAAACCTTTTGCCAAAGCATTACAATCTTCCAACTGTTTTTTTGCAAGGCATTAACGAGACTCCTTGTGGCCCTTTTTCATAAGAGGCTTCTTTCTTATCACCCTGGCAAACATGCCAGCTTTGTGTAAAGCTTGTGAGGATGTTGTCACATGCACAGACCAACCAATCTCAGCTATAAGGACTTGTCCTTCAAAGTTGCCATTGGCCTATTGCTAGCTTCCCCGATCAATGTCCCCCTGGTTTGGTCATCCAGTTAGGAGGGACGATATGATCTAGGCAAGGTGTTGGTGGTATCATACGCTTTCCACTTGCCCTAAACAGAACTCAGAGGGGTAGTTAAAGCCTTTGAAATCTTTTGTACCCTTCTCCTAACTTGTGTTTTTCCACACTTTTGTCTCAGAGACGTTTTGAAAGCACCTTATCAAGCATGTATTCTGTGCGTTGCCATGCACTACTGGTATAGGATTCATCATGGAACAGTCGGTTTTATAGGAAGTAATCAAAACCAATATAATTGATGTCAGATGGAGGCAATTAGCATGGTGTTTAATCTGGGAAGTGACTGGTTGTACCTGAGCAAGATTATAATGGTTACTCTAAGGGGCTGATCACTTCCCTGATCACAAACCAGTTATTACACTAATGAAATTGTAATAATTGTCAGTGGTTCGAGCCTGATTATGGGTTCTCTGACTTTCCCCAGACCTCCTGCACGATGCAGCGCAAATTCACATAGCACTGACCCCTATTTGGGTTAGATAAATCAGATTATCTATCCTGCCATGTCACTCTCCAGCAACTCCTTGTGTCCAGATCGGGTGCCTGAAGATGTAATTGTGAAATTACGGTTGGTGAACATAAACTTCCTGTGCATGATCTGACTAAAGGCTTCCGTGTTGGATGAGCAGTGCAAAAAGAATCGGCAGCTGGGCAACATGTGGTTGGATGAACCATGTGCGCTCCCCTCGCCATCTGTCCAAGGTGTTGCAGAGCTGCTGACAAGGCAGGGTTAGTGAGAATTGGGGAGGGAGGAAAATGTGGAAATAGTAATAATTGTTCAGAAAATTTGTGATGTTATTTTCACTTGATATTGATGGTTATATTTTCAAGTTATGAATGGAAAATATCAACAGGGGAATCCAATTGGGGAAACGTAAATAATCAGAGGAGCTGGTAAAGAAAAAATAAATTGCTAATTGTTTTGCAAATACTGTATATTTCAAGAAATGTATATTAGTCCAGATACAGCTACAACTAATTACATTATTGTATTGTAATGTCAGACATTGTTTGATGCCTTAGGTTAGGCAGCTATTGAGAATAGTTCCTCTTTAACTGAAGGAGGTTTTTGTACGGTGCTTTAACACTGTGTGAATGGAAAGCTGTTACTCTGTTGACAGTAATAATCTCCTGCATCTTCAGCCTGGATTCCACTGATGGTTAAAGTGAACTGAGAACCAGATCCACTCCCACTGAAACGACCTGGAATCCCAGACTGGCGTTTTGTAGCATAAGAAACCAGAAGTTTAGGAGCTTCTCCAGGTTTCTGAAGGTACCAGTTTAGAAGAAAAACACTTGAACTGGTTGTACAGCTGATAGAGACAGTCTGTCCTGGACTAACAGACTGGGATTTAGAAGACTGGGTCAGGATTATATCTGCTGATGATTCTGAAAAATAAAACAAGCAAAAACATGTTGATAAGTTTGGTGATCCAAATAAATACATTTTATTAATCTTTCAAATCATATGAACCTTAGCCTATAAATCTAAATCCTATTTTACATTATTACACTGTTCAGCCTTTTTAGGACCAGCACTGTAATATCCTGTAAACTGTAATAATGAAAATGTGAGTTTAAAACCAAACTGATAAAGAATCAAAGTAGTGTAAAGTGTGTGTTACCCTGAAGTAGGAGGCCCAGGGTGCCCACTAGTAGAATCAGTGACATCATCATCATTGTTCTGTGTGTCTGAAAGGAGTGAACAGTTACTGATCAACACGGGGCTCTTTAAGTGTGTGGAGCAGTGACACAGGTATGCAAATGTCATTTATTTTATACAAATAAAGGCTTTGTGGGAGGTGGCAGAATAAGATATATTACAGTGCAATATGTACTTTAAGGTAATGTAAACTATATAATATTGACTATATAAATTGTATTTTAAACAAGTTTGTTTAAAAGTGTTTTCTTGTGTGCACCACATCTCCAGACACACCAAGTCTCGGTCCCCAGATTTTATGCTGCAATAATTTATGTACCAGGGGACAAGGGCTGTTCTGTGCTTTCTCAGTCCCCAATTACATTTTACTGGTTTATTTGAGGGGGACTGATGAAAAAAGAGACTCCCGTAAGACGGACAGCTCAGGACCCTGGGAGAGGAAGCTGGGGGACACACAAGGGGGGGTCTAAGATGCTGACTTCACACTGTCGCTCAGATAGCCAGGGGTTGAGGGCTGGAGCAGTGGTGCTGTTAGGCTGGGCATTTTTGAAGTACCTCCAGGTCATTTGATCCATGTCAAACAATATATATTTCATGTAATATATATTTTTCAGAGCTTGCATTATCAAACCATAACTTGCTGGAGAATCCCTGCCTGTTTAAAGAGCTGACATGAACTCAGCTGGGATGCCTTAAATAAACACAAGAACAAGTGCCAATGAGAGCTTTGTTTTCACAGTGCACACTAAGTTGTGCAGGGTTGTATGACAAGGCAATGTTTACTGCATGCCATCAAGCCCCTCCCCCAACCACAGGTCAGCAAATAGGATTTGGGGCAGAGATGAATACAGGCCAGTAAGAAAAGGAGTAGACGGTGTTGTGGAAGTGAGCATAGTGAGAAAGGTTAAAAGGAATGACATGATAATAATAGCATACAATTATGTACGCTAACCTATGAAAAAGCTGTTCTCTCTTATTGGTTTCCATAACGTGCTAATAAGGAAATTAAATTAGGTTCAAACCAACTCTGCCAGCCTGGGGGTGATTATAAGAGAGTGAAAGAGGCAGAGAGAGGGAGGAAGAGAGAGAGAAATACATTTAGACCTAAATATAACAATTAAAACATAAACACTGGTTTAAGATTAGAGTGTGATGTGACTGTGTCTAAGCATCTGAGCTCTTTCATGGTTTTGCCTCATTCAACACTACCAAGCTCTCCTTTTGACGTACTACTCTAATCTTCCTTGTGTCTCCTCTGGGCCAGATGAAGTATGATATTGTATGTAATGTACACATCAATGTTTTAAGTGGTTAGGACACTGGTTCCCAACCCTCTCCTCGGGGCACCCCAGACAGGACATGTTTTTGTTTTAACCCTGAAATGACACACCTGATTCAATTAGTCAAAGGCTTAATGTGTAATTGAACATGTTATGTCATTTCAGGGTGAAAACAAAAATATGGCCTGTCTGAGGCGCCCTGAGGAGAGGGTTGGGAACCACTGGGTTAGGAGATGGGATGTTATAGACCCTGTGCCAGAGGAGATGTTACTGATTTTGTGAAAAACGATCTATCCTCACAGGGGCTTGAAGGCATTCTGACTACGTCTGTGGCTCTGTTAGGGGTGGACAGGTAGGAATTCAGAACTATTCTTTGTGTGAATTCAGGTTAGGGACTTGTGAATTCAATCACAGTTGTCTACAAATATATAACTTCCCTCATACTGTATTTATTAACCACTGTGTTAAACGAGCAGTGTGATAACACTCAAAACATTCGGGGCCGAAGCCTCAGCAAAATCAGCTGATGCCGTGTCTGATAACAATTAGATGGCTTGGTGACACTTGCTTGGAGGAAGCATTTGATTGATCTCTGTCCATCACACATCTTCTGAGGGATTGTTGACTAAACTTAAGAAACTGGGTATAAACAATTGGGAGGAGAAAAACAGGAAAGGAAGAAATAACTATTCTTGCTATGCAGCAATAATGCTTCATAACTCAATTTGATCATTATATTGAAGATGGTGACAATTCTTCAGTCTTAATGACTAAACAGTAATTGGTTATAATTATTATGACAGTGTAATCTGTAGCAATATTTCTGTTCTGTACTATAACAGGTCACACCAGGTCTTTAAACCTTGCTTTGTCATTTTGAGAGATTACAGTTCTTATTAATAGCTGATTCTGACAGTGTCAATAAATTTTCTCTATCCAGCTTTACACTGTTAGAAAAAAAGGTTCCCATAGAACACCTATGTTTTACAGAAAACGCACTTTTGGTTCCACATCAAATCCCTTTCTGTACCGTGTAGAACTATCAGTGAGACGTTGTTTATAATGGGGTTAGTTTGGTGAGACTTCTTAACATATTTATAGTACAAGATGGAGTGTTCACAGTGTATAATAGCAGGCTGAGTGTTCATTCAATGAACACAGTGACCCTGTAATAGACTTCCCCCTTAGCACCTGCACTAGGTCCCAGCTACAGTGTTCAGCCTCTGTGCGGTCTGACTGAGGGAGGTTTTTGTACGACTCTGTAACACTGTGTGAACACAGGACCACTATGGTAACTCTGGCAGAAATAAACTCCTGCATCGTCACCCTGGACTCCACTGATGGTCAGAGTGAAGTCAACACCATTTCCTTTACCACTGCCAGTGAATCGGGTGGGAACTCCACTGAACCTGTTTGAGGTTCTGTAAACCAGGAGTTTAGGAGCTTCTCCAGACCTCTGATGGTACCAGGCCAGGTAGTACTGTGAGCCACTGTAACCCACTACACTACTGGCACTACAGTCAATAGAAACTGTTTGACCAGACTGGACTGATTTATCTGCAGACTGAGTCAATACAATCTGACCCAAAGACCCTGTAGAGATAGAGCAGAATGTTGCATAAGGTAAATATTTGGACTTTTATAAAACCTTTTAGATTATGCTTAATACAAATGTTGCAAATGTCTCACCTTGTGTATAACAGACCAGAGTCCAGATGAAGTAGATTATCGCCAACATGGTTGTTCTGAGTTCTCAGGTAAAGATGGAGTGAAACGATCAACAGGCTATAAACAGTCCCAGGGCACTGAAGCATGCGCTGACAATGCAAAGTGGCTCTATGGAAATCTACCTACCAAATCATTGTGTTTAAACTGATACATTCCCTGCTTACTGTAAATTACACCTCCCATATGTTTATAATTTTAAGATCTACCTGAACCGATTTCAACTGATATGAATTGATTTCATACGTTAGTTTACTGATTCCTATCAATCAATCAATCAAATATATTTTATTTTATAAAGTACTTTTTACATTAGCAGTTCTCACAAAGTGCTTTAATTTACAGTCACCCAGCCTAGAACCCCAAAAGGGCAAGAAACAATGTGGTTGAGAAAAACTCATCCTGAGGTTGTTTAAAAAATTAACGTCTGATGTACTGGAGTTCCAGAGTTTACCAGTAGAGGGCTTATTTTACAAACAGTTTTCATTGAGCACTGTCTCTGTTAACACTCCCTTGCTGAGGAGGTTTTTGTACAACGAGTCAATAAAACTGTATCAATGTGGTTGATTTTTGGTGGAGGAACCAAACTGAGTGTTGGCAGTAAGTCTCCTATTCTACATCTTGAATTTTAATTAATTGTTTTTAAAGTAATTAAACACCCTCAAATAGAAAGTTTAAATTTATATTCATTTTAGAAGACTATTTAGTTGACTATTTGCCTATTAAAAGTAAATTGAGATTAACAACAATCTCTATTGAAATTTATATATATATATATATTTATAATAAAGTGCATATACTATATTATTTTCCAACAATCTGAGAGTGGTCTGGCTAACACAGAGCCATGTCTTTTGTAAGAGGTTTTTGTTTGGCTGCTCAATGAGTTTATATCACTGTGGTACACTTTTGGTGGAGGTACCAGACTGGATGTTGGAAGTAAGTTTACATCCATAGATAGACTATTTTTATTTCATTTAATGGATACATATTTGAATATTGTTTTAATTTTCTTAAAATAGTAGAAAAAGTGATATTCTGATTTTTGCAATTATACAGTATGATTAATAACTACTAATGAACATGTAAAAAGAAGAACATTGGATAAAACTAAAAACAAACCATGATTTAATTTCGTTAAAAGCATTAAAAGTTCAATTTTTCAGCATATCTTTAAAAAAAATATATGAATGAATTTAATATTTAGCAGTTGATCATACATTGTGTGGAATGTTCTTTAAATTAATGATAATTAATAATACAATGCAGTTTGATTGATTAGGGATTTATGTCATTACAAAATTTGGAGAAAGCATTAAGTAAAATGTTAAAGACAGTAAAATTTATTTTTAGGGATGTTATAGAGTTATACACTTAGTAATTATTCAAAGTGAAAGCGTTAAAGAAACTCTGATGATTGACTGTTTGATTGAGGAACAGAAACCTTTTACAGCTTACAAGTATAATGGCTCCATCGTTATTATCTTCTCAGCCTGGTGATTTCTTGATAGCTCCTCTCTCGTACCTCCACCCTGTCCTCTAGGTGATCTCCGTCCCACCCTGACCATCCTTCCCCCCTCCAGTGTGGAGCTACAGCAGGGGAAGGCCACTCTCATGTGTCTGGCTAACAAGGGCTTTCCCTCAGGCTGGAGGCTGAGTTGGAAGGTGGACGGAAGCAGCAGCCACACCTGGGAGGTGACAGGGAGCCCCGGGGTCCTGGAGAAGGAAGGCCTGTACAGCTGGATCAGCACCCTGACCCTCCCTGTGGACCAGTGGAGGAAGGTGGGCTCTGTGACCTGTGAGGCCACCCAGGGCTCCCAGGCTGCAGTCTCTGAGACTCTGAGGAGAGACCAGTGTTCTGACTAATGAGATGCCATCTGTAACCAATGTTTCTACTCTGTTCCTCTTCTAACTGAGCTGGCACTAGTAGCTGTCTGAGATGACACCTGTGTGGGAAACCTTCATTCAGCTTGAGCTTCTAGAACCATCTACCACAGAGAAACATCTAAATAACTGTCTTGCCTAATGTTTAATATTGTTTTTTTGTGTTACCAGACCTTTACATCTAAATGATTGGTTTAGTTGTCTTAATAAATAAAGATCTCTATCATAAAAAGTAATTTTACATATTAATTTCACTTAACATATTTCAATGAATGGTGATCGAACCAAATTTAGTGTTTGATCTTCAAATAGGTCTAGTAGGGCATATGTGTCAAGTGTTCCATTCTTCTAATGTTCAGTCCACATTAGAACAATGGAACACATGAGACACGTGAAGGACAGAATGAAAATATATTAAGAAAACAAATCTGCGTCTTGGTGCTGAAATGCAGATAGAATAATATATATGTACTTTATATATACAGTCAGGGGCGTAGCACAAGATCATGGGCCCTATGCATAGACAGTCCTGATGGGTTCCCATGTTCCTCAACCCCATATATTCCAGTCTTTTCAAGGGCCTTCTCTCCCCTTGGGCCCTGGTAATCAGTATTGGATTTACCCCCAGTCCGACGCCCCTGTATACAGTACACACACTCTAAACATGGGGAATAACGAAACACTGACATCAAACAATGAGCCACATGCTGACAACCTAAGTCAAATAAGATTTCAGATGGTACAGTGCTTCCGGAAAGTATTCACAGCGCTTCACTTTTTCCACATTTTGTTATGTTACACCGTTTTTCCAAAGTGGATGAAATTCATTTTTCCCTCAGAATTCTACATATAATACCACTATAATGACAATGTGAAAGAAGTTTGTTTGAAATTTTACCAAATTTATTAAACATAAAAAATAAAAAAGCACATGTACATAAGTATTCAAAACCTCTGATCAATACTTTGTTGAAGCACCTTTGGCAGCAATTACAGCCTCCTCAAGTCTTTTTGAGTATGATGGTAAGAGCTTGGCACACCTATTTTTGGGCAGTTTCTCTCATTCTTCTTTGCAGGACCTCTCAAGTACTATCAGGTTGGATGGGGAGCGTCAGTTTACACCCTTTTTCAGATCTCTCCAGAGATGTTCAATCAAGTTCATGTCTGGGCTCTGGCTGGGCCACTCAAGGACATTCACAAAGACATTCACTTTGATTTTCGACTGATGTACATCTCTAACTTAGACTCGATTTGCATGAGTATCCTGCATTCTTTTTTGTCCTTTTGGGTAACTAATGAACAGGACATGGCTGAATGCAATCATAAATTAAACACATCTACAAGATACCAGCACAACCTAACCTCACAACTATCTGTAACAGATGCCCAAATCAAAGAGAGGTGTCACATAAATTAAAGGGACATTACACGTAAATGACGATAAAAACAACCACCATGCAATGCACTGAAATGTAAACATAAGACATGAAATATAATGAAATAAACTAAACAGTATAAGGAGTCCATGCTCAAAATTCATGCACGCCAGCCCTCCATGGGCTGGTTTATCACAGGAACTTTATGTTGTCTTGCACCATTGTGATTTATCTTGGTCAAGTCACCAGTGCAAATAAGAATCTGCTCTAAATCGGCCAACCTGGTTTAATAAGGTGAAAAGGTGAAATAAAATAAAAAACGTACATTTAATCTAGCAGCTTAGAGTCCATAAACAGCATCTGACCTTGAACAGTTTAGACAAAGGATATTGCAAAAGAAAATGTTAATCCCTCACCCCTGAACACTTTTAGAAACCAGATAGAAAACAAACATATTTGCATGCAGTTAATGAGATTTGTTAAAAGAAAGTTAGTTAAATTGTGTATACCAAATATTCTACTGTATATCATAATTATATATTTTTTCCAATTCAATCTCAGATACAGACACAGTATACGAGACCATTTACAACCTTTGACATTGCAAATTTTAATTATGGATCATATTTTATTAGAAATAAAACAGTTCCAAACAGAAGAGAACATTTATGCAGAATGAAGATTATGTTGTTGTTTTCAAAAAATATTATTTGTTGGGAAAAACACCCACAAATAAAAATATACTGTATATTAAAGATGCTCTCCACATGTTTTAGCTACATGTTTTCACAGTTTCACTGTCAGGCCAGAAAGGGACCCAAAATCATATACTACTTTGTCTTAAATGTGACAATTTGTGTCCTGTGTCATCATATCCAACAACTTTAATGTCATGGCTAGCTGAGGAATAGTAGTGATTCAGTTTATAGATATTGCACATATAAACAAGTTATTAGAAACCAGCCAAAGTGAGATGTTAAATACTGTCACAAAGTCCCAGACTTCATCTTTACTACTAAGTTTGTATGCAGTAAAGCTAAACCTACTGGTCTTCATGATGAAATTAATACTAACACTATGTGCTCTAAACTAGAAGTCTCTGGGGACAGTTGAACATCTGTTCATGTTGCTGCTCTATGATGGGAGCAATTTAGTCATCCTGTAGTCATCATGTAAATCTGAGTTTCACCCTCACAGCTCACACTGCCCCAGTCTAAAATCTCTGGGTATGGGCAGGTGTGTGTCTGATTGGAGAACTGAAAATAGGGCAGGAAGACTTTTGCACTGGTCTTTGAATAATGTTTACATAGGGGAACCTTCTTTCAATGAGTAAACTAATAAAATGTATTTGTTACACATACTGTTCATAACATGACATCCAAGAATCACATATTGAATCAAATCAATATACTGTAGTGTAACGAAACTCACTGGCAATTTCATTAGTTACACCTGTTCAACTGCTCGTTAATGCAAATATCTAATCAGCCAATCTTGTGGAAGCAAGTCAATGCATTTAGGCATGTATAGATACGATCAGCTTAAGTTCAAACCAAGGCTCAGAATGGGGAAGAAAAGTGATTTTGAACATGGCATGTTTGTTGGTGCCAGACTGGCTGGTTTGAGTATGTAAGAAAGTGCTGATCTACTGGGATTTTCCTGCACAACTATCTCTATGATTTACAGAGAATTGTCAGAAAAAGAGAAAATATCCAGTGAGCAGAAGTCAGGGCAGCTGACGGGGGGGACAACTGGGAATGTTGTCCCGGGCCCAGGCATGAGGGGGGCCCAAATTATGTATTTCCACAATCATTTTTTTATGATTCCTTTCGGAAGCCCTGGCAGCTGTTCTCTGGGCAAAAATGTCTTGTTGATGGCAGAGGTCAGAGAATGGCCAGACTGGTTTGAGCTGATTAAAAGGCAACAGTAACTGAAACACTCACTTCTTAAAACCAAGGTATGCAGAAGAGCATCTCTGAATGCACAACACCTCAAACCTACAGCAGCAGAAGACCACACTGGGTGCCACTCCTGTCAGCTAAGAACAGGAAACTGAGGCCACAACAACTGGAAGATAGAATATTGGACAAACGTTGCCTGGCCTGCAGTGTTGTGGATAATAATTTGTTACAGTAGTCTTTTCAGTAGGGCTTGGATCTTTACTTGGTCTACGGCAGACATGGCATCTGAGTCAGACCAACCATCAGGTACGGCAGCTCTCTCGTCGGGTGCGGCAGCTCGCACGTCAGGTACGGCAGCTCCAGTGGCAGTTCTACATTGAATCACACCCCGGGCGAGACCCCCTTCGAGCGCCCCCCCCCCCCAACAGAGGGCCATCCTCAGCAGTGGGGCTAGTCAGACAGTATATTAGCACATTACTCAAAGCACATTGCAGGGAGAACATAACACATAGGCTATGGCTGGACGCAAGTTTTGTCTGTATATTAGAGTTTGCTTTTGAGCAGGATATGACCTTCACATTTAAAATAAGCAGTTATTTTGCAATCACCAGTAGCCTAGGTAAGCAGTGGTTCTTAACCTGCAATTTTGGACAACTGATTAGGCCCACAAGCCTGTCTATATAACTATATATATAATTATTTCATATTGTTTCTTTATTCATGTGACCCACTGTTAGCCACTGTCATGGCAACATGCCAAATAGATTGAGAACCTCTGAATACAAAATAGAGATTTTTATGACATTTGTCATACTTACTCACCACATCTAATATTATTGAGCATTAGTCTTTTACCAAAATACATTTGAATATTAAATTGACAGAGATTAAATGTTCCAAAACAATGTCTGTGTCTTGCACATCTCTTTGTCAAAGAAAGTGCAAATATTCACGTGTTAATTTTAATAAAGAAAATTACCACTCATTACCTGTAATAACTGCACCTGTTTGAACTTGTTACCTGTATAAAAGACAACTGTCCACATCAGCCGTGGTCGGTGGATCTTAATTGGGGAGGACGGGCTCGTATTACGCTCGGAACCGAAGTGAATGGAATGGTGTGCAACGCACAAAACCCAGTGTGCAAAACAAAAAAACACTGGGTTTTGTGCGTTGCGCACCATTCCATTCACTCCGGTCCCGAGCGTAATACGAGCCCGTCCTCGCCAATTAAGATCCACGACCTCGGCTGGTCCACATACTCAATCAAACAGACTCCAACCTCTCCACAATGGCCAAGACCAGAGAGCTGTGTAAGGACATCAGGGATAAATTGTAGACCTGCACAAGGCTGGGATGGGATACAGGACAATAGCCAAGCAGCTTGGTGAGAAGGCAACAATTGTTGGCACAATTATTAGAAAATGGAAGAAGTTCAAGATGACGGTCAATCTGCCTCGGTCTGGGGCTCCATGCAAGATCAAAACTCGTAGGGCACAAATGATCATGAGGAAGGTGAGGGATCAGCCCAGAACTACACGGCAGGACCTGGTCAATGACCTGAAGAGAGCTGAGACCACATTCTCAATGAAAACCATTAGTAACACATTAAGCTGTCATGGATTTAAATCTTGCAGCGTACACATAAGGTCCCCCTGCTTAAGCCAGTTTTGAAGTTTGCCAATGACCATCTGGATGATCCAGAGGCGGAGTGGGAGAAGGTCATGTGGTCTGACGAGACAAGAGTAGAGTTTCATGGTCTAAACTCCACTCGCTGTGTTTGTAGGAAGAAGAAAGATGAGTACAACCCCAAGAACATCATCCCAACCATGAAGCATGGAGGTGGAAACATCATTCTTTGGGGATGCTTTTCGGACAGGACGACTGCATCGTAATGAGGGAAGGATGGATGGGGCCACGTATCGCAAGATCTTGGCCAACAAACTCCTTCCCTCAGTATGAGCATTGAAGATGGGTCCTGGCTGGGTTTTCCAGCATGACAACTACCCAAAACACACAGCCAAGGCAACTAAGGAGTGGCTCTGTAAGAAGCATTTCAAGGTCCTGGAGTGGCCTAGCCAGTCTCCAGACCTGTAACCAATAGAACATTTCTGGAGGGAGCTGAAATTCTGTATTGCCCAGCGACAGCCCCAAAACCTGAAGGATTTGGAGAAGGTCTGTATTGAGGAGTGGGCCAAAATCTCTGCTGCAGTGTGTGCAAACCTGGTCAAGATCTACAGGAAACAGATAATCTCGGTAATTGCAAATAAAGGTAAATATTAAGAAATTTGATCACAGCTGACACAATTGTTTTATAAGGGAATATTGACTGCACATATAAAGAAATGTTTTGCACAATTATTCAATCTGCAGTCAGTCCTTATTCATGCACTAAATAATGAATTCAACCTATATAGTGCTTTTGAAGGAACCCAAAGTGCTTTACATACTAAGAGGGATAGCCCACCTCATCCACCACCAATGTGTAGTACCCACTTGGGTGATGCACGGCAGCCATTTTGCTCGAGAATGCTCACCACACATCAGCTACTATGTTGAGAGGTGAGAAGTTATATTTGACAATTAGTGATGATGTGGATTATTAGGCGGCCATGATTGTTATGAGGCCTGGTTGGGAATTTAGCCATGACACCGGGGATGACACCCCTATTCTTGCAATGAATACCATGTGATTTTTAATGACCACAGAGAATCAGGACACCCGTTCAACATCTGAAAGACAACACTCACCCTACACAGGGCAGAAGTCCCCTTCACTGACTTGGGGCATTGGGAATTATTTTAGGTTGAATTTGTGCCACCATTTCTGAACATACACCCATTTGGTGACGTTACTTCTAATTTCTAGTGGAGCACATCCAACAAAATACATACTACCATAAAGCAGAAAATGTACAAACCACTTAATACACGGCTATGCTTGACGTTTTGTGTAGACACTAGACAGACAATTCTATTTTAAGCCAAAATGGATGAAAAATACAGATTCAACATTTTTGATCACCATTATCAATATTTTAAAACATTTATTTAGACACAATAATTTCTTACTGGCATTAAATTTAGTAGTTAAAAATACAGTTTGCCAACAACACCTCTGCACAGCCCCACTTGGCCCTAATATAGAATCCCCACTGCAGTCATAGACTTTCCACGAGAGGCTGGGCATTTGGTCCAGGTCAATTTCAGAAGACCAACAGTGGCATCAAAGTAACAAATGACAATGCAATAACACACTGTAGAGAACAATATACAGTGACCTACAAAACTATTAGCACCGTAGCTAAATATGACCATTAAATGCTGTGAATAAAATGTAATTGTTTCATATCATTCAACCTTAAATTTAATGAAAATTTTAAAAGAACCAGTACACCTTCATCAAGCAATATTTTTTTTTGGTCAAAAACATACTGGCCACAGTTATTGGCACCATTGTATATAGTACTTTACACCCTTCATCTGCAAATGTAAAAAATATTTTAAAATAAATAAATAAAAAAAATTATTTAATCTCACATACATATTATTGAATTTATAGCAAAAGAAATTACCTTAAAATCAACAGTAAGTCCGATCGGCCTGTCCTTTGAAATACAGGTGTCTTACAGTATATGGTGATAAGGAATAAGTCATAAATTGCTAAATGGCTGACAAAATGGCTGACAAAATGGCTGAATCGGTGGTGAATTCTCCACCCTAAAAAAGTTTCCCATAGGAATAAATGGGCCATGAATGACCACTACGGGTGGCCGCAATAGCACTTCATAATTTCCCCAGTTATTGTACCTTATCTAGTGTGCATTGATATGACTGTATGCTGTGCAGCATTTGTAAAGGTGAACATGGAAGAAGCATGATTTTTGGAAACATGAAAGAATCTTTTTTATTCAAATGCATGCTGTGGGATGAGCTGAAGAAAAGAGTCCACAAGCATGGACCTCAGAATGGATCTGGAGAGATTCTTGATGAAGCAATGGTCTCAGAACCCCTCATGTGTCCTCGAACCACATTAAGCAATATACAGTGGAAGACTCAGAGCTGTTATCTTGGAGGGAGATTGCACAATGTATTATGGTAAATGAAGGGTGCCAATGGTTGTGGCAGACATACTGTATTTGAGAAAAATACATGTTTTATGAAGACTTTTCTTTCAATTGTGTTACTTTACTTAAGTGTTAGCATTTTTTCAATTTACGATCAAGAGGATTGAAAATGCCTTTTTTTTTTTCACAGCCCATTTTCCTCATATTTACCTACTTCATGGTGGCAACAAAGTGAGCCTATCCGCTACTGTAGGTGAAGATAGTAACAAAGGCATTGGGGTAGGTAGAACGTTGGAGCCTTGATCATGATCAATTTATTTCCCAAAAAGTGTCCCAGGCTTTATTATTGGAAATTTGTGGTACCCTGATTTTCAGCACTTGGTACATCCTTAATTCACTACCAAACAGTCCTGGTCAATAAATGTCAAAGTCAAAGTGGTTTATTTATCATATGCATTGAACAACATACATCATCCTATGTATTGTATGTTATCAAAGAACCACTATGAAACATACTATAGGCATCCAATTCAAGTTTCCATGTTGTTAAATGTCACACATTTTTTATTTCATTGAAAAATGGGAGGAAACAAAACCAAAAGAGATGGTTTCAGTTATGATTCAACACATTAGTGTTTAGAAACTCTAAAGAGATGAAACATAAAAAGAGGTTCCAATTCTACACCTTTCCATACAATTATGTAATTCACTTATCATGGCTAATAGATGACAGAGATATAACTTAGCACAACTTACATGTGTTATATATGAAGCTGTTATACAGAACTCCTTACCTTATTGATACATTTTTCAATAGACAATTCCTCCCAAATGTAAAAGTATCTATAAGTAATCCTCAATTCCTTTCAAAAGTATCTATAATCCGAGTATTTATTTTTTCCAGTAACATAATTGATTTGGTATAGGTTTTCAATAAAGTTTGACCCCTTCAACAATTGAAACAAAACACAGGTGTAAACATCCTTTAAATTTCAAATGTAAATTGGGGAGACACAAATATATATATACAATTCAATATTTTGTTTCATTCTGTTTGTAATTGTATAATTCTTTAACTCTACTGTCATTTCTTAAATCATTCATCTTTAGAAGGAAGCTTTAGTAATGGAATTGTGTTGTCTTCCTTATGCTTGGACAACATCCTTATTTTCTCTCTCTTATTATGTTACTGTGTAAATTCAGCGTAACCATCTGCTGACTACGTCTCCATTTTAGACATGTAACATAAACTGTGTATATAATTCTAATCTAAGCCTGAGCATATTTAGAGGTATTGCTGACATATCAATTGTAGGTTACAGTAACACTTTACTTAAGGCATACAAAAACACATTATGCCTTCATATTATGGTATAGTCAAGTCAAGTCATTTTATTTATAACGCACATTTAAAAACAGCAGTTGCTGAACAAAGTGCTGTACACAAGTAAGAGTACACACATCAAACAACAAAATCAGACAGGACAAATTACACAGTAAGATACAAATCTCCTTATGCTGACTCAAATGCCAGAGAATAAAAATGGGTTTTAAGACAACATTTAAATGTCTCTGTGGTAGGAGAGGACCTTACGCTAATCGGTAGCGTATTCCATAGTCTCGGGGCCACAACTGAAAAAGCACGATCACCCCTAGTTTTTATCAGAGACTGTGGGATAGCTAAAAGGGTTTTGTTTGACGATCTGAGGGTCCTGGGGGCATGATACAAAGCGAGGAGATCTGTGATCTGTTTTATATTATATACACCACAAACAAAGACACTATATACATGAAATCATGTTGTGTTATAAAACATATCTTTTATAGTATTTTGTATTATAACCAAAAATTTTGTGATTGTAAATGAGTAAGGTTCATAATACATTATGCATAATTTAATTAAAGCCTTATAAGTAATGTAAGTAAAGTAAAAAAGTAAAGTAAATAAGCAACATAGAAAATTATACATTTATTTATAATAACTTATAAGTTATTATAGATATTTACAGTGTTATAATGCATTACAAATGATGTATATAAACATTTGTATAGAAATTGTTAAGAAATTTCCATCATACCAATCCTAGACTTTGATAATGTCATTTACAGAACTGCCTCAAACTCCCTTCTAAGGAAATTTGATGTAGTCTACCACAACGCCATCCATTTTGTCACCAGTGCCCCATTTCACACCCACCACTGTGACCTCTGTGCACTAGTTTCCTGGCTTCTCTACACTAGTAAACCCCACCATACCTAAATTAACTTGTTACCATAGTCTCACCCACCCACAGCCTGCACTCGAGCAGATACATCTCTTTGGTCACCCCAAAAAGCCCTCCCCTCTTTTGGCTGCCACTTCTTCCAGTTTTCAGCTGCTTATGACTACAACTACAAAAGTCTCTGAAACTTGAGACCCCCATCTCCCTCACTGCTTTTAAAGAGTGACAGTCAAGGCTGCAGTCCGACCCCTCTGCATGCTGACTCTCCTCCCTCATCGCACACTGTCTTTGCCCGTTTATGCCCCAGTGTCTTATTCATACCTCATGGCATGTTTTATACATTCATCTGCACAATCAGTTATTCCTTGCACGGTTATGCCAAGGGTTACCTACTCCATTGTTATTGCCCTGACACTTTGAATACCAACTGATCTACCTGTCTAACTGTACATATACGTCCTATAAGCTATCAGTCTTTTATATTTTTATGTACTTGATGTGTAACTTTATGTCATCTTGCACCAGGTCGCCAATGCAAATGAGAATCTGTTCTCAATCGGTCCACCTGTTTAAATAAAGGTGAAATACACAAAAATAAAACATTTTGTTTTCAGAATCCTTAAAAATATATGGTACGATGAGACTAACAGACTTTTTCTGGTTGATTATTCCAAACTGTGACAAGGTTTTGTAAAACAGTTTGAAGTGGTGTTACTGTTTCAATGCTATTGAATTCAAAAGTTTATGGCAATGAAGTTGCCACTAGTTTTATTTTAACAGTGTAGTGGTGACCGGTTTGATGTACAGTGCCTTGCGAAAGTATTAGGCCCCCTTGAACTTTTCAACCTTTTGCCACATTTCAGGCTTCAAACATAAAGATATGAAACTGTAATTTTTTGTGAAGAATCAACAACAAGTGGGACACAATCATGAAGTAGAACAAATTTATTGGATATTTCAAACTATTTTAACAAATAAACAACTGAAAGATTGTGAGTGCAAAATTATTCAGCCCCCTTAAGTTAATACTTTGTAGCGCCACCTTTTGCTTCGATTACAGCTGTAAGTCACTTGGGGTATGTCTCTATCAGTTTTGCACATCGAGGGACTGAAATATTTGCCCAATCCTCCTTGAAAAACAGCTCGAGCTCAGTGAGGTTGGATGGAGAGTGTTTGTGAACAGCAGTTTTCAGTTCTTTCCACAGATTCTCGATTGGATTCAGGTCTGAACTTTGACTTGGTCATTCTAACACCTGGATATGTTTATTTGTGAACCATTCCATTGTAGATTTTGCTTTATGTTTTGGATCATTGTCTTGTTGGAAGACAAATCTTCGTCCCAGTCTCAGGTCTTTTGCAGACTCCATTGCAAATGACCTGAGATTCTTCCAGAATGGTCCTGTATTTGGCTCCATCCATCTTCCCATCAATTTTAGCCATCTTCCCTGTCCCTGCTGAAGAAAAGCAGGCCCAAACCATGATGCTGCCACTACCATGTTTGACAGTGTGGATGGTGTGTATAGGGTGATGAGCTGTGTTGCTTTTACGCCAAAACATAACGTTTTGCATTGTTGCCAAAAAGTTTGATTTTGTTTTCATCTGACCAGAGCACCTTCTTCCACATGTTTAGTGTGTCTCCCAGGTGGCTTGTGGCAAACTTTAAACGACACTTTAAGAATATCTTTCAGAAATGGCTTTCTTCTTGCCACTCTTCCTTAAAGGCCAGATTTGTGCAGTATATGACTGATTGTTGTCCTATGGACAGACTCGTCCACCTCAGCTGTAGATCTCTGCAGTTCATCCAGAGTGTTTATGGGCCTCTTGGCTGCATCTCTGATCAGTCTTCTCCTTGTATGAGCTGAAAGTTTAGAGGGACGGCCGGGTCTTGGTAGATTTGCAGTGGTCTGATACTCCTTCCGTTTCAATATTATCGCTTGCACAGTGCTCCTTGGGATGTTTAAAGCTTGGGAAATCTTTCTGTATCCAAGTCCTGCTGTAAACTTTTCCAAAACAGTATCTCGGACCTGCCTGGTGTGTTCCTTGTTCTTCATGATGCTCTCTTTGCTTTCAACGGACCTCTGAGACTATCACAGAGCAGGTGCATTTATACGGAGACTTGATTACACACAGGTGGATTCTATTCATCATCATTAGTCATTTAGGTCAACATTGGATCATTCAGAGATCCTCACTGACCTTCTGGAGAGAGTTTGCTGCACTGAAAGTAAAGGGGCTGAATAATTTTGCTCGCCCAATTTGTCAGTTTACAATTTATTTTAAATATCCAATAAATTTTGTTCCACTTCATGATTGTGTCCCACTTGTTGATTCTTACAAAAAAACTGTAACAAAAAATTACAGTTTTCTATCTTTATGTTTGAAGCCTGAAATATGGGAAAAGGTCGAAATGTTCAAGGGGGCCGGATAATTTCGCAATGCACTGTAAATTCTTTATTTTGCTAATATGCTCAGGTGATTGAGTAGTGGTTCCCTGTGTGATATTGAAAACTGAACTTTCTGAAAATCAAGTAATCTTGAAACAAGTAGTTGGAATGAAATGCAGAGAAGTATTATGCAAAATAACACTTGTTGCCAGGGGACGGTTTTCCTACCCAATGTAACATTGTTTCATATACTCTCTGTAATGCATCTGATAGTAGATGTACATTTTGGTAAAATATCACTGTAATGACAGTAGTCTATCGCAGTGACATCCAGACTGTTACTACCTATATTAGAGTCTGTCACCTGATTCACATACCACAGCTCCTCACCTTTCCAGTGATACCCCACATGCCCATATCCTGTAGAATTATCGAGAAAATCTAGCTCAATTACTGAAACAGGCATTTTTTAAGGTGGAATCGAAACTTAAGGAGAACCGGAAGCGAATGTGGAGCCGGGTTCAGCATTGTCAAGTCAAGCAGGTGCATAACATTTTCTTCCCGCGTCCGAATCCTGCATTTGGCTCAGTACTAACATTAGCGTGAACGGCTACGTCTGTGCACCAGGCCTTCTAAGCAAACTAGGGGAGGGAACACACAATCACCAACCTAAAATCAAATCAAACTGAAATAATACTACTAATTTGGACAAATTACTGAAGACAATTGTAACGAAAAAGTAGGTCACATGTAACGGGGTAAAAAGTACATTTAAAAAAAAAGAATAAAGAGTACTGTCCCCAGAAGGTAACTAGAAGAGTAGCCTATACTCATTCCTCTGAAACTGTAATATTTTACTCATTTGCGTTACTGGTAATGCATTACTACCCACCTTTGCCTCTGAACCATAAAGTGTCATTGCCAGTCACTGCCCTTTGGGCATAAGATCTTTGTGAACTGGATTCCTCCTCTATTCCCCTTTTCAGATGCTGTAATTGGGTTGCTCTTGGATCCTACGTGAGGAGAAGTCATACATGAAGTGGTCCAGGCAGCTGTTAACAAATGTGAAGCTTCGGACATCACGTGCCGCTGTGATCCTGTGGCGCAGTGGCCTCAGAAGCTTTCTGCAACGAATCACGCAGCACCATGCCGACAATATCCACGATGTTGACAATGTGCACAGGAATCCAGAAAATGTAAAAAGCAACCACCACACTGGTGAACAGCCATGTTAACTTGGCACTGCTGAACAGGGCTGTCTGATTCACATGCCGGTGAAGACAGCAGTAAGGCGTGACAAGCACTGAGAATGGAACCACAAACCCTAAAATGGTCTCCAACAAGAGGACCGCTATTCGTTTAGCATCTGAGCCTGTGTGTCGCTTACAATAATGCATGCCATAGCTGACGTCGCGAGTGGCCACTGCAGGGCCAGTAAGGGAACAGGCAAATGCCCAAAGGGCTAGGAGCAGGACTTTCTCTCCCTTCAGGTCCAGGCGGTTCCAGCTGTGTGGCTTGAGCACCTGGATGTAGCGATGGATGCCGAAGTAGTGTGACCGTTAGCACGTTAGCATACAGGCTGAGGTAAAGCAGGAAGGTGGCTATCTTGCAGGTGGCACTGCCCAGAGTCCAGCCATGCAGGACAGTATAGATCCACACCGGCACTGGGGTCAGGCAGAGGATGTCCAAGGATGCCAGATTCAGCATAAGATGCATGGTGAAGTTAAGGTGTCGGGGAGAGCGCCGCAGGATGACCACCATAACAGCTATGTTACAAGGGAGACCCAGTGCAAAGCAAAGCCCCAGGACGATGCTTGAAATCAGATGGCCTGAATCCTGCGCTGTCGGGTACAGATTGGAGGTGTTGGAAAAGTTGCAGTGCTCCATGGTCAAAAGAGATTAAAGGGAAATCTGAGAGACAATAGTCTTCAGATATTCAATCATTTGGTTTCTATAGATGCCAAATGCCAAAAAGAATATAGATTTGTCTGGTAGCCTACATAAGAGAAAAATCGGTTTTAAATTTTCAAGCAATTCTGCCAGAGAGAAAATAAAGAAACCAAAATGGCTTAACTGCTTCTGGTCAGCGTCCTACTGTTAAGCAGGTAAGTGTAAAAGTGAGTTTGGATAATAAAGAAGGAGGCATGTGTTTGTGGTTAACCTGTTTTAGATCCTTTCGATTTCATCATTCAAAAAACATAAATGGGACTAGGGTTGGGTATCAAGAACTGGTTACTTTCCTGGAACCGGTTCCAAGTCAACAAATACTAATAAATGGGTTTCATTTTTCGGTACTTCACACTAAATGAAAAAACATACTACCACAAAGAGGCATGCCTGGCCGTGTCTTCACATGCACGTGATCACTCAGTAAAACACACATCTTACTTGTCAGCTGACATGAACAACTGCGGTCAACCTAGCTGACACTTGAATATCTACGGTCAAACTAGCAAACACTTAAAATTCGGATGCGTGGCTATACAAGACCTTATGGGAGAGCACTCTGATAAGTGCTTTTGAGTCGGAGAACATAATTACGTTTTGCTACGTGGCTAATGCATTCACTTGGTTATGTATTTCTGTAAAGCTACATTACAGCCTAAAATCAAATAATTTCTTTATCATTCCACTTGGTATGTACAGTATAAATATAAAACCCCTCTATGTACACCCGGTATGGAGCACTTTTACTGCAGCACTTTGGAGAAAGTGATAATCCATCCACCTCACGTGTGGCATATGAAGATGCTGATTAGACAGCATTATTATTGCACAGGCTCTGTAAACTAAAAAATCACAAACAATTCAGTAGGCTGTGGAGCTGGCCGTGGTGCTGATTCCACCTTTTGTGGCTTTAAATCACTGTGTGGGAGTTGTCAGTTTCGCTCCCTCAAAACTTGCGATATCTGTGGCATTGTGCTATGTGATGAAACTGCACATTTTAGAGTGGCCTTTCATTGTGGCCAGCCTAAGGCATACCTGTGCAATAATCATGCTGTCTAAAAGTGTTGCATTCATATTTTTGTTCAGTGTATAAAACAACTTAGTATATATATCTCAAAAACATAGTCACTGAGCTTCCTTGTACAGCAATAATTCACTGATTGTCCATTAATGTAACTGTCTGTGGTAATGTTTTAATAGTACATAATCCATATATGAACTAAAGACTAACAGATAAGGGTGTTGTGTTCCTTAACCACCCTTCTCAAAGTTACACCTCATTTTCCTTGCTGGATGTATAGAGAATATTTTAATATATTCCAATCCAGATGATATACCTCTAAATTCAGTTGTAGTTTGATTATTGACTTTTTATGTCCAGAGTATAATTTATATTTGTTATTTGGATGATTTTAAATACCCAAGAAACTGACTATAAAGATTTAGTTTAAAAACTAAATATGCATATGCGTTAGAGATTTACTGACAAGTATGTTGTATTCCTCATCCTCTCCTCTCACTGTTACACATGGTAGGTTTGCAAATAACAACTGCATTTTTCTATACATTTCTTGTCCTTCTACAGCAGTGTAACACAAGATAAACAAGCATTTTAAAACACATTCTTATTCTTATTATTACCGATCTGTCACATATTACACGTTTTTCAATAAACTCTCATTCAGATTTTATATATTTCTACAACCATGAAATACAAAACTGAGAACTACAAAAATGGCTACCACAGCCAGAGGTATGGTAATTACAGAAGTGTAGACACACACACTCAAACACAACCAAAACTTCAGCGCTCACACATGAAACACCAGAGAGGCCACGCAAATTGCCACATTAAATGCAGAGGAAAGGCATGATGGGATAACATGATGGGTAATGAGGAGCCCTGATCAGAGTTCAGGAAGGCACAGGTGAACAGGGAGGATGTGGTAGCTGTCTTTTCTGACGTGGAGAAAGCCTATATGACATGTTGTGGAGGGAGGGAATTATGATTAAGCTGGGACAGTTTGGGGTTGGAGGAAGGACTTACAACTGGAGTAAGGACTTCCTGCATAGGTCTATTCAGGTGGGCATGGTGTTGTCAAGGAGCTATGCCGTGGAGAACGGTACCCCGCAAGGGAGTGTGCTCAGTCCGGTGCTGTTTTCCATTATGATTAATGATGGGTATGGTCAGGTTCCACAGGTTGTGGGTAAGTCACTGTAAGCAGATGATGGGGAGTTGTGGAAGAGGGAGAGAAATGTGGTGTATGTTGTCAGGAAGGTTCAGGAAGCAGTAGATGAGGTTGAACGATGGGCAAAACGGTGGGGATTTAGGTTTCCGGCGTATAAGACGATAGTGGCAATTTTCACAAGAAGGTGAGTGAGGGGGTGCAAGTTAAGTTGTATGGGAGGAATGTGGCGGTTCAGGTTTCTGGGTGTAGTCTGATACTAGGCTGGCGTGAGCAGGTTGAAAGGGTGGTGGAGAGGTGTAAGGGAGAGCCCATTCATAATATTACACAATGCAGCAATGTACAGAGAAATCCTTGCTGAAAACCTGCTCCAGAGCACTCTGGAGGACCTCAGACTGGGGCAAAGGTTCATCTTCCAACAGGACAAAAACCCTAAGCACACAGCAGTGTCTACAGGACAACTTTGTGAATGTCCTTGAGTGGCCCAGCCAGAGCAGAGACTTGAAGCCGATTGAACATCTCTGTAGAGATCTAAAAATGTATGTGCAACAACATTCCCCATCCAGCTGATGGAGCTGAAGAGGTCCTGCAAAGAAGAATGGGAGAAACTGCCCAAAAATAGGTGTGCCAAGTTTGTAGCATCATACTCAAAAAGACTTGAGGCTGAAATTGCTACCAAAGGTGCTTCAATAAAGAATTGAGCAGAGGCTGTGAATACTTACGTACATGCTTTTTCGTTTTTTTTCTTAATAAATTTACTAAGATTTTAAACACACTTCTTTCACATTGTACAATGGGGCATTGTACAATGGAGTATTGTTTGTAGAATTTTGAGTAAAATAATGAATTGAATACATTTCAGAATAAGGGGGTAACATAACAAAATGTGGAAAAAATGAAGCACTGTGAATACAGGTGAAGCCATACATAAAGCATTGCCTACCTAACAGTGAATACAGTGTTCTTCATAAATTTGAGATTTTTTTTGGGAAATGTAGCATTTTGATTTAAAATTTCAGAAATCATAATGCTCATGAAAGTCCTAAAACTAAATGTGTTAATGAGACATGGCATGCCCCAACCATGTACTTTAATAATGACGCTTGCAGAATAAATAAGATTTGAGGTGCTATTTTTTGAATTTACAACTGCTTTCTCTTTCAGTGACCACCTTACCATAACTGTACAAAATGTCTAAGTATCTATACTATACTATTTATTTAAAGATATGAAAAAGCGATAGATGGGACAGTGATTCCCTACTCTTTACAGCGCAGGTCAACGCTGTTCCTGGAGAGCTACTGTCCTGTAAGTTCTCCAACCCCAGTTAAACAAACCTGATTTATCTTCTCGTCCTGCTAAATATTAGAATCATGAGTGCTAAGTTAGGACTGAAGAGAAAACCTACAGGAATGTAGATCTCCAGGAACAGGGTTGGGCAGCCATGATTCAGTGCAAATATTTACCATTTGAACAGGAATTGCAATGAGTTTTGCCTCCAGGGTGTATGTCAATGGTCACACAACAATCCGACTTTGAAATTATTATGCATTTTAGGCTGAGCTTTTATGTGTAACAAAGCAAGCACTACATAAGTGTTTATTTTTTGTATTTTTAAAAGGTTTCCATTGTTACAGCTTGAAATTCTACAAATAGCAAGTATTGACCAATCAAGATCAAACTTGAAAGAAAATTGCTTAAGACAAAAAAGTAAAACCAGTAAGCAAAAATTGCTTGGTTGACAACACAACAGGTGATATTACCCATATTTGCATGCTTTAAAAACACCCAAAAGCACATAAAACATTTTTTTTTCTGAGAAGCCTCATTTGTATGTTGGTTTATGGTCAGAGATAACCATAGCAAGCCAGTCACCTCCATTTGATGTGTCTGAAACTAAAGCTTTGTGACCTGCATCCTGCTCTCCCCCATTTCTGACATCGTCTTGGGTTGCTCCCGAATCCTACGTGAGGCGAAGGCATACAGGAAGGGGTCCAGGCAGCTATTGACAAATGGGAAGCTCCGGACGACAAGTGCAGCCGTGCTTCTGTGGCGCAGCAATGCCTCCGAAGCCTTCGGCCACGAATCTCGCAGCGCAACGCTGACAATATCCACGATGTTGATGATGTGCACAGGAATCCAGAAGATAAAGAAGGCAACCACAACACTGATGACCAGCCATGTTAACTTGGCACTGCTGAAAAGGGCTGTCTGATTCACACGCTGGTGAAGACAGCAGTAAGACGTGACAAGCACTGAGAATGGAACCACAAACCCTAAAATGGTCTCCAACAACAGGACCGCTATTCTTTCAGCATCTGAGCCTGTGTGTCGCTCGCACTTTTGTTTGGCATCGCTGACGTCACGAGTGGCCACGGCAGGGGCAGTAAGGGCACAGGCTAGCACCCAAAGGGCCAGGAGCAGGGCTTTCTCTCCCTTGAGGCCCAGCCGGTTCCAGCTGTTTGGCTTGAGCACCTGGATGTAGCGATGGATGCCGAGTAGGGTGACCGTTAGCACGTTAGCATACAGGCTGAGGTAAAGCAGGAAGGTGGCTATCTTGCAGGTGGCACGGCCCAGAGTCCAGCCATGCAGGACAGTATAGATCCCAGCAGGCACTGTGGCCAGGCAGAGAATGTCCGCAGACGCCAGGTTCAGCATAAGATGCATGGTGAAGTTAAGTTGTCGGTGCGAGCGCCGCAGCATGACCACCAGGACAGCTATGTTACCAGGGAGACCCAGAGCAAAGCACAGCCCCAGTACAATGCTCGAAATCAGTCGGCTTGAATCCTGTGCTTTTGGGTCCAAGGTGGAGACATTGAGGTGCTTCATGGTTAAAAATGTTTTAAGAGAAATCGCAAAGACAATAGTCTTCAGTTAAATATTTTCAGATGCTGAACGCCAAATAAAAAAAATCTGGTACGCTAGAGAGAGGCTGTCTTCTCTTGATCTTGTGTCACAGAGAAGGAATCTGTAATAACTGCTTCAGATCTTGTTAATCAGTGTGTGTACAATGTGAGAGTGAGACAGAGAACGAGCCATGTGTTCATGGTTAACCTGAAATATTTAGGTACTTCTGATTATATCAATCAGGAAACACAAATGGGACAGACAAATGGGACACACGACTCAAAATAGATTTTAACTTGTATGTTCATTACTGCAACTTGTAGTTGTGTTTACAAAAGTGGCCAGCCACAGTTTTTTGCAACTTTCTGGGGATATATATTTGATGGATAAATGACTATGTAATGCATTTAATTAATCTGTTATTGAACCAGCATTTTCTTAGTTCTACAAAGTAAGAAAACAAAAAACAAAGCCATGGGGATTAGCTTTGATTTCTTAATCCTGCCCTGTTTTATCCACTTATTTATTCTCTGCTTTATGTTAGTTTCACCGTAATTTCATCATAACCTCAAACAGCCAGTCCATTCTGTCAAACCAGAGTTCACAGTCCATATTAGGTCTCACTGTGTGAATATGAACCTACTCGCAAGTTACTGACTTGAAATGGAGGTGAATAGGTCTGTCAGTACTACAGTAATCACAGGAAAATGAGACCCATCTATTCGGTGGAATGTGCAGAACCATTCTGGGCTAACAATGCAGCAGACAGAAAAGCGAAAATGACTTGTGGTCAGTCAATCATTGTCATCAGCTGTCGTCGTCCTCTTCCGAGGAGGAGTGTAGGACGCCGTCACTGTCGTCCCGGTAACAGCGGGCCAGGAGGCGGAGTTGCTCTAGGGACTCCTGGAAGTCGGCCAGCTCAGGACCCTGGGATAGGAAGCTGGGGGCCACACGGCGGGGGTCCATGAAGCTAGCACCACGCTGCAGCTCAGACAGCCAGGGGCCGAGGGCCGGAGACGACTGCAGGGACGTGAGAACAGGAAGGTAGGAGACTACAGGAGACGGTGCTGTGGAACAGAGCATAATGAGACAGGGCTCGATAAAGGACCTGATGAATATAGTGAGGCCATACAGAGAGCAGAGAGTATAAGAGAATAGTCATAAAATACAGAAACCAATAAGCATCAGGTATTGATGGCTACCCAGGGGGTGAAAACACACTTTGGTGGATAAATATCAGTTCCCAGTCAGGTTTGGATTAACTCACTGTTCAGGGGAGAGGCCTGAGTTTGCAGAAAGCCCCGGGGGCCAACGGATTGGCTGAATATTTGTGGGAAAGGTGGGGTCAGCTTGCTGGGGCTGGATACAAGCTGGACCGAACTGCATGGAGAAAAGAGGAATGGTGTAGGATTTAAACAGCAGAATGTGTTTGGATTATTACAAACTGGTGAGTTTGTATAAACATGTGCAATTGTGTGAGTGTGTATGGCAGGTTGAAACTTACAAGGGCGTAGCAGGGTAGTGGGCATTGATGTAGGAGGCCAGCACATCTTCCCCACAGTCAAGACTGTGTAGTGTGGAAGGAAGCTGCGACCCTGGACTCAGCTGGCTACAGAAAGGAGAGAAATGTTACAGCAACACACATTAACGCCAGGGCAACAGGCATTAACGCCAGGGCAACAGGCATTAACGCCAGGGCAACAGGCATTAACGCCAGGGCAACAGGCATTAACGCCAGGGCAACAGGCATTAACGCCAGGGCAACAGGCATTAACGCCAGGGCAACAGGCATTAACACCAGGGCAACAGGCATTAACGCCAGGGCAACAGGCATTAACGCCAGGGCAACAAGCGAGAGTTCACCCGACCCTCTATGAGTTGGGTGTAAGAATCATGGAACGATTTTAGCACTAGGGATGAGAAAAAAATTATACTGCAATATATCGCAATAGTCTTTTTTCCAATTTTAAAATTGATACTCAAACCCAAAAATCAATATTTTGTTAGTATTTGCTTAATGCAAGTCCAAAGATCACCAAATAATGCTAATAAATAGGCATATTTGTCTAGAGCACAATCATCCATCTATATTGTAATGACAAAGGATAAATTTAATTTACATTTCCTGAAAGCACATACTGCCATCAGAATATTAAACTTAGCAACGTAATCTATTTTATCAAGTTCAACGTGATGCTTTTTAATACCTTTACTAATAGTGGAGTTTGAGTTGAGTTAACTCACAAATGTATAAAAACGTTTCAAATGGTGATACTGCCTTCTTGTTATTGTGTATTAAGTTAATACTGTACTTAGCGAGCCAGAGGATAATGTTTGTTGCTAAATTAATATAACTACTATAATGTAAGCTATTACAAAGTCAATACATCATATTTAAATAGTATAGACCTCTGGAAAAAAAAAATGGAGCACTGCAAAAACCTCAGTGTCTCTGGTTTTACTATTGACAGGTACGTGTTTGTGTAAAATGAGCATTTTGTTTTATTCCATAAACTACTGACAACTTTTCTCCAAAATGTTACATTTAAATACTGTCATTCAGACCATTTATTTGCAGAAAATGACAACTGGTCAAAATTACAAAAAATATGCATGGTTGTCAGACCTCAAATAATGCCCAAGAAAATAACTTTATATTCACTTTTAAACAACACAATACTAATGTGTTAACTTAGGAAAGGTCCAGAAATCTATATTTGGTGGAATAATAACAATAATTGTCTTTCATGCATCTTGGCATGCCCTCCACCAGTCTTTCACATTGATGTTGGCTTTATGCCACTACTGGTACAAAAAATTCAAGCAGCTCAGCTTTGTTTGATGGCTTGTTACCATCAATCTTAATCTTGATCACATTCCAAAAGTTTTCAATGGGGTTAAGAAAGATTTGCAGTGATCTCATCGTTTCTTCTACAGTATGTATATCATAGGAATGCGCCATTTTGGGTGGATTACCTTTTCAATATAATCATGACGTAAACATTTTAAACATTTTACACATTTTAAATTCCAGTAATAACACTTGGAAAGTTTTAAGCAAATTATTGACTTTTATAATAAAAGCATGGCAATGTATTTGGCTGTATTGACTAATTAAAAGTAGAAAATCGCAATATTGTTCTAGAATACATGCAGAATCGTGAAAATTGCAATACATATAATACAGTATCTGCGCGCAAGTATCGTGATAACACTGTAGAATGTTCATAACTCTAGTAAGGCGTATGCTGCGAGATGTTGTCACACAACAAATCTTTTCCAGAACCTGAGACAAAAACATGTGATAGAATGGGATAAGTGTGTGAAGGAAGTTGAAACGCTGGTGTCGAGCAGACGTGTCTGTAAATCACAGGCAGGGGCGTCGGACTGGGGGTAAACCAATACTGATTACCAGGGCCCAAGAGGAGAGAGGGCTCCTGAAAAGTCTGGAATATATATATATATATATATATATATATATATATATATATATATATATATATATATATATATATATATATATATATATATATATATATATATATATATATATATATATATATATATATATAAATAACATGGGGGCCCCTCAGGACTGACTATGCATAGGGCCTAGTATCTTGTGCTACGCCCCTGATCACGGGATAACAACAAATAATGATAGATAGCATGTCATTGCATTTGTTATATTGCCAAACATATGGTACCTGTCTATAAATTGGAAGTCTGGATTCAAAGTCTTGCTCAATGCTATGGACGATATATATCAGTTACCAAACCACAAGCACTTTTCAAGGCAGCTATACCATAAATACAGCTGCTGTTATTAGAAATGGGAATTCACAGTATATCGTTAAGCCAGCTTTTGCCTCTGTTCACCCGAAAGAGACGACTCATTTACCTCTTAAACGGCTCTTCGTTGAATTTTTTTTAAATAACCATTGAAAACGGAAGTGGAAACTATGAACACCTTTTTGACAACAGCATTGTTATTAGTAAGTGGTGTTACCACCGGAGAAACGTGTTTGGCATTTATTCATCCTAACTTTAAAGAAAAACAAAGAAATCATTGTGACAAAATAAATGTCTCCTTCCAACACAATGCAGTTCCCAGCTTAAAAATGCACAAAATATGCTTAAAACTGTATCACCATTACAAACATGTCATATACCAGTAGTTGTATATGATTTTGCTGCCACCTGCTGTATGCTAAGTAACCTGTTTAGTTTCTTAAACATCAGCGTGTGAGGCAGCAATGCTTCCCAGGAACATTTCAGGGCACCGTTGTCATCTGGGCCCTGTATACAGCGCTCTCCATAAGTATCACGTCAAAATCGCTGTTTTTGCTGTATAATCAAGGCATGAAAATTTCTTGCAGTTTCCAAATATGTTTTACCAACAACGAATAAAAGCACTTTCAGAGCTCCATCATCTCCATTTTTTCAAAGTGTTTTTATTATTAGTTAATAAAAAGCATGTATTGAAACTGCCAGAAATAAAGGGTGACAGATACTTGGTACTCCTGTCTCATATTAACCACTGAATCATATTTTCATATGCCCGTACATAGGTCTACAAGTGGAACAACTACAAAGCAGTTTACAGAGTAAGAGTTACATAGCAGACATTTGCAGCCAACTCCTCACCTGACCAGACTCTGGCCCTCTAAACCCCTGAGGGTCACTGATTGGCCGAAACAGCGGCCGTCGCCGAGCTCTGGACAAGCAGATAGCGGTTTCCAGGGCAACGCAGTTGCACAGGCGCCAAGTGCGTCAGGCAGAGCGCTATCCTGCGCCATGGGAAAAGGAACAGCTCCGTACGCAGCCACCACCTAAGAAACACACACACACACACCTGGTCACTAGGCAACAAACACAAGAACAAAAACGAACATGGAGGAATTAAGGACGCAGTCCATGGTTTTGGCCACTGATTGTAAATGAGTAGCTATGGAGCTAAAAAGGGTCCCTTAAAATGGTGTACTATGTCATGTCTTTGTGCTGTATGTCATGATTTAGATACTTACAGACTAAGTACATATAGCTAGCATATTACACATCATTGTGAAAATGGGAGGTTTAAAAAAAAATTAATTGCCAAAGTCACAGAATGCATCTATAATGGAAAATATAGCTTGTCGTTTGGTGCCTTACTTTTCTCCCAGACACTGTCAGCGCGTCTGCAAACTCCCAGATGGGGGTGCTGTTGTGACTCAGTCTGTACGGCACAGTCATGGCATCCAGGGCCAGAGCCAGTACAGAGCTGGAGTGGTACCACAATGAGGGCTGAAGCACACAGGAAGACACACATTCATTTATGGGATTCTTAAAGGACATCTGAGGGCTGGAATCAATATACAAATTAGAGAAACAGATTAATGGCTGACTCACGTCATAATGAAGGTAGTGGAAGGACGGCGGGGCAGTAGGGTGTCTGGTCAACCCGCCCCGTAGGGTCAATGGGCAAAACAAGGAGCTGTTCTTAGCTAGGTGCACCATGCCCAACGAGTAGTTCAACAAGTGGTAGAGCTCCTTCATCGGTGTCTGCGGAAAGCAACACAACAACACTGTGTGAATGTATTTACCACAGAGATGCCGTTCCAAAATCTACATTTCTGGTTTAGTCATTAAATCAGTGCATTGCCATTACGTTTAGTGCATATGATATCTAGTTTTTAAAACAGTGATCTTGTCATTATAACAATGTGGGCATAACAAGATAATATTATTAAAATTGTATTTTATTATTGATTTGGACTCATTCATGGATTTGCAGAGCACATTATGCTGCAGTCATGATATGACTAACTATTTTTTTATTATCAGTCCACAGTAGCATGTCTAACAAAGGATACAAAAAACCTCAAAAACATTCACTAACATCTTGTAATGGCTACTCTTATTTCAATCCTCTCTTAAGCCCAGTTTTACCATCATAAAACAATTTGACAGGTTTATTTCTTTTACACAAGGGCTTGTAAAGTCCAGTGATTTTGCGAGTGACAAACTAAACAACATATTTTTGCTTTACAGATCAGGGCATCAATAAAACCATAGATGTTATATAATCTCTTCGAAAGACATTTCTATAAAAACATTTACAGCCAATAGAATATGTGCATTTGAATTATACAACAAAACAGAAGAACTGACCAATATGAGCTTACCTGCACTTGGCCAATAAGAAATGCTTAATTTCTGTCACAAAACTTTTTCCATTGCATGGTGTAATTAACAACATCCTGTTGAAGAAAACAGTGCTAACCAACAAAATGCCTAAAAGCACTTAGCCAAATGCTTCCCTGTGGTCACTCACTGTGTCTGGGTGACTAACAGGTGCCAGCCCCCAGGTCAAGATGCCCCGCCCCCCATATGAGTCCTGTAGCATCTCTGTGACCTTTGAACCCAGGCCTGAGAAGCCATCAGCAATGTCACACAGCACCTGGAAACCCTGAAAGTAAGGCCCAGAGGGAAAAAGGAATGAATAAATCAGCCATTTCTGTTATGAGTATAAACCAAGGGCTTTTAGAATGACAAAATGTTTGGATTAATAAATGTTTTTGGTATTCTAGTCTTAAAGGTTTGTGGTTTACGAGAACGTGGATGATTCCTAGTCAGTCAGTTACCTGCAGGTAGTCACACTCCTCTATGAAGAAGTGTAGTCTGTCTTCCAGATCGTCCAGCACTGAGCCCTGAAGCGCAGCCTCCCCCTGACCAAATGCTTCCAGACGGTGCGACTCCCTGAAAGCAAAAATATAAAAATGATGCAATTTTCCTGGGAGAACTGGGGATTTAGTTCTACTTTGGTTTATGGACATTTACTATAATAATTAGAAAATGACTGCATGTATATTTAGAAAGACACTGGCAGTCATGTATAGATCATGTTCATAATCAGTTTTTCTGAGCCTCATCTAACATTCTAGTTGGCATCTTGGGTTGTTATTATTTTATTTATTTATTAATTAGACATTTTTGCTGGAAAAATACTCATGAGATGCACCACATTGTGTTTAAGAGTGTCCAAAAAAACGAAACAAAAAAGGTAGTGGAGACAAAACACCAAAACAATCGATTACTCCACTCCTTGTCGTTCGACTCCTAGTGTCGACTCCCAATGGTTGGTGTTGATTCCGCTAAGATAATCAGAAACTGTGCGTAACAAGATTTGATGAGCGCTTTGTTTCCACTGCCCAGGTTTCAGTTGAGCAGGGCATTAGACAGAAACAACTACTGCCTGTGTCTCAATTTGCATACTACAAGTACGTAACTGCACTGATGATGGCAAAGTTACGTAATTTTAAGTATATAGTAAGCAAGTATTCCTGTATTGGGACGTAATACCGTGTTATTATATTGACAATTAAGCAATTACAATCAAGAAATTGCTTTGCTGGCCAATATTAGTAATTGTTCTAATAATGTTAAAAAGAAGGCAATAACTTATAAACAATAGATAGCTAGCTTTGTTGGGACATGTATATCTATGTGCTGCAACAGTTAGCCAAATCCATTGATGAAGTATGAAGTAAAGATGTTGCCGTTTTAGGGCTTAGTTAACATGCTAGCAAACTTAGCACAATATGCTAGTTTTCATAAACGTTTGTCTGGTGAAAAGTCAGGAGAACCTCCACTCTTTCCTTGCGTAGAGGCGTTTGGAAACTGTAATGTCTATGGCAAGTACAATCACTATGGAACTATCTAAAACTTTGGTCCTCGACTACCATAAAAAGCATGTCAGGTTTTCCAGATAATATAGCGTGAGAGTTTGTCTCTGGACTGGCGCGTGTGGACGGCAACATGCACAACAATGTAAACACCGTTGACAAGCGACAGACACACTTATTTATTCGCAAGGTAAACATGGTTGCCAGATTGGATGAATACACAGATTACTGTGACATTAGCTAGATTATTGTAAAACCAGTAGCAAAATGACCTTTTTTATGCAGCATATTCTTGTGCTTTTCTAACCCATCCAAAGATAAAATATTTTAATAATGTGAAGGCTTCTCATTTGATTGCTATGACGCTAACAAGTTATCAGTTTAGGACCGAAAATGCAGGTCTCCCTTAATGGGTCAGTCCTTCTGGAGTCGTAGTCGAAAGAGTTGATTCCTTCGACTCCGAACTATAGGAGTCAGACTTTGTGTCGACTCCAAAGTTCTTGAAGTCGTTCATCTCTACGGCAAGGCACTCACCCATCATGGTTGTACTTGTGGATCACAGAGATGGTGCGGGGGTGCAGGTGGATCCTCAGGAAGTCTGACCACACTCGCACACTGCCCTCCAGCCGGTAGCCCTTCTGAGTACGCTCCAGACGGCTGTTTATAGTCTCCATGGCAACAGCCCCTAGAAACAGAAAAAGAAAAAAGGCAGCAAACTTGTGTCTTATTTTTTTGCCAAATTTCTGGTCAAAACACCCATGATGGTTTGATAACATATAAATGTCAAATATTGAGGAAACTTCTCTTGGAAATCAAACTTTAAAATAGTGAAAACCCCCTGCCATGGTAAAGGGCAAAAATGATGGTCAATTCTTACCTGAACATTGAGGCACTGCAGTTTGGTCAAAATGTACCTCAGTCAGTATCTCCCCCTTCTGGATACAAAAGGAACTGTCACAAAAACTCTTGAAAAAGGTGTTCGGTCTGTATTCATTTTCCTTGTCTTTGGCCAAATTAATTGACAGGTGTAATTTATTGGCTTTATAAAGTTTGGAGAGATAGAACAGACGCATGAACCCACTCCTATAATGGAAAAAATTTAACTTAGCAGACCAAAACCAGCTACTATTGCACGTGGGAAACCCAAAATGCTAAGTAGACCAGAATAAATAACACAAAAAATCAGATGGGATGTCAGATTGCTCAGTGGTTAGGCAATCAGACTTGTAGCCCGAAGGATGCCAGTTCAAATCAAGAGAACAGAAGCAGTGTGCAGCGTGTCACTCACATCCAGCTTGTCCAGGTCTAACAGAAACGGGTTCTTTGTTGTGGGACTCTCTCTATGCATTGTTACATTTCCTTCCCTGCAAAGAAAAGGAACTGAATTCCAACACATAGACAAGATTGGAGGGAACAAACAGGATATTAAACCTAGGGGAAAATGAATTGTGCAATAAACTATATACGTATACAGCAATATGCAAGGCACAATACACTGCCACAGCTTAATGATGGCTGGGATGAAGTGGTGTTTAGACCTATGTGCTTTGAACTTGTGGAGCCTGTTTGAGTGCTTTGAAGGAAGCTTAGTAAATTTCATCAAATTAGGGATGCTGGGGGCGTGGAAAGCACCATGGCACACACACACACACACACACACACACAAGGGTGGCGGAAGGAGGCAGGCAGACAGAGTGGCTGGCAAACAGGCAGCATACACGCACCATGTGAGAGCGGAGAGATCCTTCCCAGTTTCGTAGAGACAACCCTCCTGTCTCAGCGTCTGAAGGCTACCTGAAGAACGGCAATGACACAGATGATGATGGTGAATTGAATTTACATAAACGACATCCAATATAAAACGACCCCACAGTGGCTACTCCTAATGACAATCATCTCATGTGACGTGCACCTTCCAGTTATATCACCCTCGTGCCAAAACATGTCTAAATATAGTAAGAAAACGTATGCCAACTTTCAAACAACATTAATAACACAAAAACACACAAGCATTTAATAACAGCTGTTTTCTCAGAATGTTTGCTACTCTACCCATAATAATAAAACAAATAAGTAGATATAGATATACATAAGCTATATGCATATACTCACTGGCCACTACATAACGTACACCTAGCAAGTATTGGGTATCCTTTTGCCTCCAGAAGAGCCCGAATTCTTTGCAGCATAGATTTAACTTGGAACTGAAAATATTTGTTTGGGCTTCTCGTCCCTGCTGAATTAATAGCATCACAGAGTCCCTGCTGAATT